>CAJHZI010000542.1:712500-730000 GCA_905160935.1 Enchytraeus crypticus
CATCTTTCTAAGCAATATTAAATAGACTATAAGAATTTTGATACGCACATTGACTAGATCCGAAATTAGAGAAATTCTGAAGAAACCATCCAACTTTATATTGTCATCTTCTATGACATCCTACTTACAGCAAATACAGTAATTATACGTGCTGTAATAAATTTTACATTATATATTAAGTTCGTTAAAATATAAAAGTGTGTTATACAGGTATTTTAAAATTAATATTTACATAAAAAACACTGTGAAATTGAAACATAAATTTCGTAGAGAGAGAAAATGGTGTCAGTTTCAGACAGACAGTGAGAGAGAGAGAGAGAGAGAAAGAGAGGACGCAAAATGGGAGATAATGAAACTTCACTATTTTGTCAATAAAATAATATTCAAAAAGGATAATAAAATTATAGTATATATTGAAATATGATTTTGACGAGCAATGGAATATGATATATACATGTACATGTACATGTAAAGTTTCAGTCTGATGATCGGTTTAGGTACCAGTTTCATATCCTAGGCTCAACAGTAACGCACTCAGTACGTCACTTTTAGAGGACGATACCGAGTTTAACAGAGGCGGAAAAAATAATTAAATTTTATGTATATATATATAATAATTTAATCTTACCTTTAATGTTCCGCGACTGCATCTCTGCACAACGTAGCAGATGTGATCAGGTTCTATACAGGCTCCTATGAAACTCTGTACGTTGTCGTGACTCAGCTCTTTCAACTACAGCATCATCAAATACATCAAAATAAAAATAAAAATAATTAATAGGTTAATATTAGATTAACTATTAGGCCCTATCTTTACTGTGAGATCAGCTCTTACGAGAACAAAATAGGCGTGTTAGTTATTTATTCGGGACGAGGTTTGACACGTTAGTAAACATGTACTCACTGTAAACACAATTAATCGCCATCGGGCTAGGTTAGTATTTGAGCATACGGCATACTTCAAAAGAGAGAGCAATTACAGCACTGAACCCAAAAAAGTAGGATTGTTGCAAAGTTATTCTTATGTTAAATACGCGCTAGCTGCTCTATGCACTGTAACGATGCAACAATATCGAAAACAACAGAAACAAAATTACTCAAAGAAACTATGTAGCACGAGCGGAATAGACCGTGTGTAACAAAACATACACAATGATAACCTAGTTGTTTCTGACAAGCATTCGAGACGGGAAACTGATGTTAAACCAAGCTCTGCCTTTAACTCTAACAACATGGGCTAATATAAATATAATATACGAGATATTGTATTTAATATATACAATATATCGTGGCTTGTGTAAATTTTGTTCGGCAGCGGTCAAGTAGATCTAAGGTGCAGTTACAAAGCTGACTCTGTAGCTGAGAAGCTCTCGACCATAAAACTGACGATAACTTGACAACAGTGCAATATGAATGTAGGTCTCCTATTATTGCTTTAATTCTCCAACTAGTCTTGAAAATATTTGAAAAGCTTAAAATCAACAATCACAGAATTGGAGCTCTAATAAATAAGTTGATTATAAAAATTTAATATTACTTTAGCAAGTAGAATGAGATCAGGACGAGTTAGAGTGATGAACTGTTTACTACAGTTGATGACGAGCACAGTCAATCCCTTGTACACAGCCAGTCTCTCTCCTGTCTGACACTCTCCTGGTATAAAATGACTAGCTACCGTAACTCTCGAATCCGTTACCCCGCTTAGTAGTTTGAGTTTCTATTAGCAAATAATAACAGCAATTTAATGATAATGATATTAAGATAATAATTAATATAATATAATGATTTCGATTATTTCTACATGTTTTTTGTTGTACATGTTTGCACACTTGTGTTTAACAACTTACTTGTTGGTGTTCGTCTCCGCTTACTAGATAGCAATTAAAATTAGTAGTTTGCTGAACCATTTACGGAAGAGTTATGATTTTCTTGATGTATTCATCTAATTGGCCTAGTGTTGAATTATATTACGATGTTACAATAGACTTAAAAATTTGATAAAATCAATTTTTATTCATATTTCTTCATATATTCTTAAATCTTTCTACCAGTAAATAGTTTCAAAGATCACTTTAACTTTGAATGAGAATTTATCACGTAATTTAGACTTCTAGGTACACTTTTAATGGAATATGGATGATTAGCACTTTTCGGATAATTTCATATCTTTAATCAGCAAATTTGAACTCTTTTCTAAATATGAGTCCATACTTTCTCTAACTAGTGAAATAGGCCTATCCTCCAAAATTATGCATCAGTATTTTAATTTGGTATTTGTAACCGTTACTAGCTTCAATAAATTTAAAATAAATGTAAAATAAATTTATAAGAATATCCGTTGTCTTAGCGTGAAAATGAATGCGAAGCACGGGTATGCCGTATTGTAGAGCACAAATAACATACTTTAAGTTAATCATCTATTTCCTCTATTCCAAAAATTTCTTTGCAAAAATAAAATAATTGCTTAATTAATTTTAGCAAATCCGATCATTAGTGCTGTTGATAATTATTTGTATTCTTGAAGTAGATCAGGTACAAACTTCCTATTAAATATTGTAAATTAGAAGCTGATTTGTGATTGGAAAACTTGGTTTTTGAGGGAATCTATACATCTGTTCAAGAACAAAATATCTAAGATAAAACTAACTATTTCATATTCGTGTCAGTGTTATGATAATATAAGCGTATACTGAATATACTGGAGAATTTTAAGTAGTTATTGACAGATGAAGTAAATATTAAAATAAGCGTTATTTAAAAAAGCACCCGTTTAAAACTGAAAAATATTTAACAATTTTCGGTTTTTACAGCTGTTGCTTTTGAAAAAATGGGGATAATTTTAATTTTCGAAGAAGTACTCTTGAAACTCCCTGGTATGTAATGTTTGCCTACTTTTATTAATCATGAGTATATAAAGACGTAGCGAAATTTCCAAATGAATTTTTAAAAAGTTGTCATTGCCATATTTAATATTTATTTAAGGTACTTCAAACTTTGGTCGAATTTCATTTTGCACTTTTGAATGACACGATTTGCACTTGCTTTCTGTTTTAGTTCTTAATTTTACTGTATGTTTTATTCATCTGTCTGGGCACAGTTTAGCATTTTGTACTTACATTATTCTATACCAATGTCTCATTAGCGCAATGGTTAGAGGTGCAGATAACGTCATGAAGTTTCAAATGACTGATCCTAAGGTGAATTGAACTCTCGTGGGTTCGAATCCCAGCCGCGCTTCTCTGAGAGTAAAATCTCGGATATTCACTGGACTGGTTACACGGAAAATGACAAAATCGCCTAACGGATTTAGCATGCTATATTAAAGTGCTAGATATCAACGTAGTTGATCATTTCACTATAATGTGTGTTATTATTATTATTATTATTATTATTACTATTATTATTACCAGCATGCTGCACCGCAGATCTGGAATCTCCTTCCATCTAATCTTCGAAAGTCTTCGTTTGAATCACATCGGTCTTTGCTGTTCTATTAGCGATTACATAGGTAGTTGAAGAACTCTCTTT
Source organism: Enchytraeus crypticus (assembly GCA_905160935.1). NCBI lineage: Eukaryota > Metazoa > Annelida > Clitellata > Enchytraeida > Enchytraeidae > Enchytraeus > Enchytraeus crypticus. The sequence goes on from CAJHZI010000542.1 coordinate 716,029, forward strand.
TCCATCTCTCATTTTCAACCAGTTTACATGAGTTGCGACCAGCGCCTAAACTTCCTTTTCTCTAATTTCCTTTTTCTTTGGAATGATTTTCTGGATTTTGGAACTTGGACCGTTTTTGCTTGCCGTCTTGATTTATGTTGCATCAATAGTGCTCGTTATTGTCATTGATGACTGTAGCACTCAGATTGTTGTTCTTATTGTTACTATTATTTGTTGTACTGTAACCATATGATTTTGAGCAATGTCTGCAACGATTATAAACAATTCCAACTTCTTGCGCCCTAACTATTAACTTTCAGCGAAGTGTTTATAGTCATATGATTGAAGAAAGTGTAGAATTGAGAATTAAGTGGGTATATTAATAAAAAAAATGAAATTTGTCATTTAAAGTCGACGATTTCTGCAATATGAAGAGCTTTGAATGGGTTCTCAAGCCTGAACTTTTTTTATTTTATTTGCAAAATTTCAATGATTCTGAGTTTAGTAACAGGATTGTTAGATTTTTTTGTAATAAAGCAAAGTCTTATTAAATTTTTTCACATTATTTAACAATGACTGTTATAGGCCTACTAGTACTTATAGTCTAAAGCCCGATATAATTCAATACCGATTATTTGGACTTATTTATGTACAGTAGAAAAATATAAAAAAACTGACACATAAGAACTGCATCAGTTAATTTTTAGAACTACTAAAGAAAATTAAAAAAACCCGATGCAGCTTCTTATTTTCAATTAGTTCGGATTATTGACTTTATGTCCTGTCACCACAGCATTTCTAAAAGGAAACTCTTCTTGCAACAATGTTACTTTTCTATATTATTCAGTTGTTTTGCATATCACTAAAGCTTTTAGGGAGTTTTATTAATTGTATATACTAACACTTAACAATTCCGCTATTTAATATTTAATTTCTACATAAAATCTAACATAAATGTATCTTTAGGAGAAAATCGAAGGAATTTATTTAAACAGAATGGGTGACATACATGTAGTCATGGTAATAAATAATAAATAGCCTAAAGAGCTTCGAATCAATTGTTATGAACACTTCCATTAAATTTCAATATTTTATCAGATGAAATTTGTATGCAGACTCGCAATTCAATTTTTATTCACTGAAACAATGTAGTAAAATGCATACACTATAATGAACTGCATTCTTTGCGTGTAATACACAGTAAAACTAGACTCAAGTTTAGGTTCAATTTGCAGTGTAACAGCATGTCAATGACGGGAGAGCACTGATTTTGATACTGATTCTAGTGATTAGCAGTCAAACAACCTACCAACATGCCACCGGCTCTGCCGTATACAATGCAATAAATAAATTTGTATCTGTACAATGCAATAAATAAATTGTTATCGATTGAATTAATATTGCATTAATTGCATTGATTTACGATTCAATTTATAATTATTTTTTGTTTATTCTGCTATTTTAATCTATAGTATTGCATTAAAATATACCAGACCTTATATCAGAATATTCTACATGTACATATTTCATTACCGTAGAGCTGGGGGCATTTGCCGTAAAGCTGAGATCATTGTATCCTATCTTCCAAATCATTTGCTGAATCTTCCATTCCAAGCGCCTGATCCTATAAAATGTAGATACATATGGTGCTAGGACTTGAAATACTTACTGTATATCTATTATTCCGAATTTCACATGTTTAGATATAATAGCATTGTACATTACAGATCATGTGAATGCCATGTAATGTAGGCCTATTCTCTGATCAGCTCACTCAAAAGAAAATATAATGAATCGTCGAGATTGCAATGAATCTCATTTTCCGTCAATTAAATTTTCATAAATTTAGCAGCTATGTATACTGAATAATATCATATTTAATTGTTGGCTATATGAGATACCGAATTCTATCAAATACGTGCATGAATATTAATTGGTTATTAATATTCTTTACAAAGCATTTCCAATGCTGCAGAAAAAAGCCTAATTAAGGACCAATAATAATACAAATTTTATACAGAGCATACATACTTCATTTAAACACACCAGCCGTCGACTAAATTCAACGTTAAACTAATTTCTTTAGCACTATATTAATTGACTAGATAATTATCATTTATTATAATAAAGCTCTAATAGTATTTTTCTATATTAGCATATTAACACCTACAGAAGCAGGTAATTAAAATGATATGCACGTTGGTGTGATAAAATATACATTACATTAAGGAAAATAACGATATATATTGAATATTTATTCTATAAAAAAATATAAGATATTCTATATCATTAAATGCCATTTGTGTCGAATGGTCTATGCAGTACCCTTAGTACACCAAAGCATTAAGCAAATAATTTCAAAAGTCATATATAGTTAAATGTGCGTTTTTCTTACAATTAATTAATCAGGAAATTTAAATGTGATTCTAACTGGAGACTATTTTAAAGTTTTCTTTTAAGTCAATCTGTATATACACATAATCATTATTTCTTTTCATAAGTTTTGATAAGCCCGTCAAGGTCAGAAAGAAGGAGTGAGAGAAAAAATAAACTTTAAGTATCCTCGATTATGTAATTTTGTCAAATTTCTATAACACCTTTAACTCGAAGGTTTATTTATTAATTAATTATACAAACCTCATGAAGTAGATAAAGAGTGCAAGACCAGACAAGAAGACGCAACAAGTTAAAGTTGATATTAGAATTGTGGCCGTGCTATCTGGAATGCAGAAAAATCATTAAAAAACTGAAACCTAAATCCAAGCATAGTACATTATGAAATAATGGCGACAATACACATTTTACTTCCGCCTCCTCCGTCTATAACAATGTCGTTACGCTAAATGCAGCGTCCTTCCTTAATAATAATCATAAGCGACAATTTATACAGCAATGTCATGGCTGCGACCGATCATCGAGACTGCTTTACAGCTTCCTGACAAGCTATTATTAATCCTTTCCATGGTTCAACATATATTTGCTACTGTTTGCGCCGATCGGCAACAAGCTCCTATAGGTAAGTGTGAATATGTACATAGTACACTGACAAGTCCCTCGTTGGTAAATCATAAGAAAGATTCTAAAAACTAACCTTGCTAGTACTGGTTCAGCCAACGGTTTTCTGTGGCCAACCAATGACGCTGAATAACAAAGGAGAGGAGAAAAAGGATAGAGAGAAAGAGAGAGAGAGAGAGAGAGAAAGAGAAAGAGAGAGAGAGAGAGAGAGCGAGAGAGAGAGAGAGGGAGAGAGATGCACAATTTAATGCTGATCAACTTGTTTAAAAATTTTCATCAACTGACCGTTTGGATTTTTCACACAAAGTTCGTTGAAGAATCCGCACAAAGGAGTGTCAGGAGGTGGGTGTGCATTCTTTCCCCACACTACATCAGTACGCAGAACTTCCAGTCTCTAGATATCACGTAATATATATTACAGTGTTTCAAACTTAGTCATTCTCAACCGCTAGATATTTTAAAACTGTTGAAAATGTTTTGAAAAGAGACTTATTTGTAGAATAATATTAAGGAATACACAGTAGAAAATAATATTCATAACAAAAGTTGGAGTGCTAGAGGCATCGATGACAACATCAAGTACTATTGAGACAAAATTAAACCGGTGAGCAAAAAGAAGTTCCAAAAAAAGGTGCAAATTCCAAAATCCAGAAAATGAAGGAGTTAATTTCATCTAAGGCCTTAAGTACTCTTCATTGAGAGTAAAAAATATGTATCGATAGGTTTAATGTCAGTTTCATATACATGTATACATGTACTGCACACATTCGATTTTTTCCAGCTGGGTGTCGAACTTCGGGCAAACTTAACTATAAACAGAAGACCACTGCGGATAGAAAAGGTAGGATACAGTGTATTCACTCACCTTACCCTGTACCATATTGATAAGTAGATAAGGTTTGTATCCAGAGGCTCCTGGCTCATAACTCCACATGTTCATCGGTCTGTTACCGTCAGCGTTTTCATCAATCTGAATGTTGCCCATCATCCCTGCAAAATTATTATTTTTAGTTTTACCAAACCTTGTGCCATAACTAAACAACAGTAATATATTAGAAAACGGCCGATGGGGCGAAAAAGAAAAAAAATCTTATATTAAATTTCTTGATTAGAAGGTAAATTATATATTTTCTATCAACATTAGTTCTGAATGGTTTTTTTCTGAAAATATGCGCCAGCGAAACATCTAGCGTTTTTTCACTCACACTGCTAATCGAAAAATATATACTAAAATATGCGCTAGAGATGCGCCTTGAGTTTCTCATTTTCACTAGTATTCCAGAATTTCATAATTAAAGTTGTATTTTCATCTCCTGAAATGTCAATGAATCAAAAACCTTTGATCAAAGCAAAAGAATGTGAAATAAATAGAATCTCTTGAACCATTCTTCAATATTAGCTGCATCTATATCAAATAATATGCTGCTTAGGCTCAAGGATATGACATAATTGACTACCGTAATTAAGGTGATTGCAGAGAGAATTCAGTCGAGTTTACCAAAAACTACCAATTCATTAATGTAAAATTCTCTATAGGTTCATGCCGTTGAAACGCCTGACTAGCATAAATTGCCTAATATCTGTTCTAAGTATCTCATTGGCTTTACATTAGCAATTTTAATTTTGAAACTCTGAAAAATTATCAAAGTAAATAGTATATATGATACAGAAATTATACATGCATAGCGTAAAATATAATATGCGTAACAAAATAAAACAACGATTATTGTGATACAATTATCAATGACAACATCGAGCACTTTTGAGACAAAATCAACTCAGGCGAGCAAAAAGAAGGTAAAAAAAGGTTAAAATTCCAAAATCCAAAAAATAAGTTAAAAAATAAAGGGATTAAAGAGAAGGAGGTTTAGGCGCTGGTCGTAACTCAAGGAGACTGGATAAAAAAGAGAGACGGAAAAGGCGGGTCTTCAACATCCTACATAACGGTTCATAAGAATGCAAAGCCGATGTGATTCAATTGAAAACAATGATGGATTCGTAATGAAGTGGCAGTTCAATGAGTCGTGTTTTACTTTACCTCACATGACCAAGGCTGAACTGAGCCTGAAATATAACCGGAATAAATTCAGAAGTAGAGACATCTTATTATTTGAATCCGGCGTTGACTTTCCGGAAATTGAATATATGTAATATAATCTCCAATATCGAATAATAAGGCTTCAAAGGCCTTATATACCTTGGACCTGCCAGTAGATAGTGCACTAAGAGAGAGAGAGAGAGAGAGAGAAGGCTTCAAAATCAAGTAACCTGAATTGAACTCTTGATTGGTAACCAAGCATAGCAAGTACCATTACCCCAGTCTAAGAATCATTAAATCATAGGGTAATGTTGCATATTGCGCACATATCGCTATAGAATAGAGTCAATTGACGTTCGTTTATTGAACATGTCGAAAAAATGTGATTTGTAACTTTTAACTTCAAAATAGTAAATATTTGTGTAAATTACCTGACATTAAAACTCCCTTCGAATAGTTGAGCATTTGACTACCGTTTCTATAATCCAGTCCGTCATTTTTCATTTTTGAAGCCAGCATTGCCCATAGATAAGCAACATCGTGCACGTATACCCCAGTGAATGATGGCTTTTTGAAACATGTGACAAAATATCAACGAAATTTACTTAAATGTTTTAAAACGAGAGTATGAAACAAAGTACCTATGCTAACAAACAGCAACGATTACTAATTGCCATGGCGTCTAGAAGGATATTGTAACAATGAAGCAAATGTATAACTTGCTTTCTTGTAACACTGTATAAAATATGGTTCTAGTTTAAACTGACCTATTTCCTTACTGGTGAGACCGAAGCAATTGTTACATTTAACCATTATATGAGAGATGGCTACGATCCTAGCTGCAATACATTGCTTTCTTATACTTGCTGGCGGTCGAGGTGAAGACATCGATTTAAGGCTTCTTTATGAACAGTTATTTTATTTGAAGTCGCATTTGGTTCTGTGTGCATTGCCGCTTCATTTGATCTTTTGTAATTCTATATCATCATCATCATCGTCATCAGCAAATCATCATTATCATCGTCATTATTATTGTCATCATCATCATCATCATCATCGTCGTCGTCGTCGTCATCATCATCATCATCATCATCATCATCATCATCATCATCATCATCATCATCATCATCATCATCATCATCATCATCATCATCATCATCATCATTATCATCATCATCATCATCATCATCATCATCATCATCATAATCATCAGCATCATTATCATCATCATTATCATCATCATCATCATCATCATCATCATCATCATCATCATCATCATCATCATCATCATCATCATCATCATCATCCGCCTAATATCGATTCAACCAGGGTCGGGATTAGACAATCTTTGTAGTAACTGCTAGAGTCTAGGTGCCAACTAACCGAATTCCCTTCGTGACGTTGGGTCGTATCTTAGTGCTTTGTCGCCCCTTAGGAGACGTGCATTCCACGGTAAGTATATCCATCAGCAACCCAGACATAACACGAGAAAATGTAAAAAATGTGTATTTAATTAATATTGTTCGGCTATGTTTGAAGTATGAAATACAAATCCAGCCAAATTAAATCAATTATAAAATGTAATGATGAGTAAATAGGACGATTTCTTGTTTGATTGATGATCGGCTCACATTAGCATTGTCTGGTATCATTCCTTCCCAGGGCGGCAGATGATTTGTACGGTTCACTTCATTTATTAAATCATTCAAGGCTGCTCCGTCCAAATTCACAACATACGTTAACTAAAACAACAACAACAGAACTAACATCTACAACAACATCAGCAATAACATGTACAACAACAATGCTGTAATGAAATTTACCGTCAGTTTTTGAAGCCTCGAAAATAGTGTATTAGTGACGATTCGGATATATTCCCATCAGTCAATTCGACTAATCTATAGATAGAGTGCATAACATTTGCAAGGCTTTATTCACCATGTCTAATTCATCTTAGATAACCTCTTCCAAACTTCTCAATCTTTCTATCTCTCTAGTGTTCTGGTAAGTAGCAGGTCCAAGGTACTCGGGGTTTGATTGCACGCTTCATAAGAAGCACAACATAAATCAACGAGGTAATCCTTTCAGGAAAAGGATTATCCATACCGCATACATTCTATAGCTTTAAAGTCTCTTCACATAATAAAAAAAAAGTAAAATAACACATAGGGGTAGTGGTGAAGCCTGGGAAATGAGGTACAAATGAATGTACCTAAGATAATTGCCGGATGAAGCATGGGAAAGTCTAGTCTGACTCAAGCAAAATATATGAAATGCTTCAATCCCTCAATTAAAAGAAAGCTGCCATTGTTTCACCGCGCTTGATCTATTAGAGGATATTAAGGAAATATTGATAATAATAAACTCCCACAATTTCTATAACGTGTGGATCAAGGCCTCTGTCGGGACTTCGAGACTGCTTTACAGGTCCCTTTATATATTAGCGACAAGAGATAATAGTTTTTAGACTCGTACATAATGCTCTACAGTGAGTACCCTTCAATGAGGCAAAGTAGAAGTCGTTCGGAGTAAAATTGTGCTCGCATAAGGTCTTTAAGGTTAAGTCTAATCTTTTATGTGAAAATGAACCATTAACAGTGAACTTCTGCACTAAGGCTTCATTAAGATCAAATTAGAGTTGTTTTAACTAAACTAGAGCACTTATAAAGAGGGTAATATTACTCTATATTCGTTTAAATATTTTATTTTAAATTTTTAAAATAAAATATATTACATGGGTTTAAGAAATGTTCAAATAGATCTAATGGTTTATAACTGTTTTAGAGCGTCAAATTATTTTGTTCTATAAATATTATTAATATTATTAGATATACATGCACTTACAATTAAATAACATGATACATTAAGTTCAACGTTTTAGAGTAAGTACCTGTTTAAAAGCGTAGAATGCTTGGCGCCGGTAAGTGACATTCTCTGATGCACGTAACGTATAGGCAGTGAAATACGAGTCTACGTAATTGTGCGGAGGATAAAATCTTATAAATACGAAATCTCCGTCAGTCATACCGCGATCTTGAGCTTTATACAGAAATCTGATCATCTGAGAGAAGCTTCCGTGACAAATGATAATAACTGAAACCAGCGTATAAAGCTGATAAAGCTAGTGTTAACGTCAGTTTCCTCGCTCGAAAGCGATGTCAGTGACGGGCGAGCCCAGAAATTGAATTCTGCACATACTGATCCTCAGTCGAATATCTTACCGACGATGTGGCGATGGTAAAATAGAAGACCTATCAGGATGACTTTCAGATGAGATTGAATACGATATATTGACTGATTGATTTATTTGTAAGCTTAGTAGATTTAAATACTCACTGCTCATATATTTAATCATTGAGTCAAATGAGCCCATTTGAATTTATCTATGTAAAGAACTAAATTGAACTTTGATATTATTGAAGCACATGTGATAGTAGCAAATCTGTAAAGCCGATGTTGACGTCAGTTTCATCTCTCGAAAGTGAAATCAGTGACGGAGAAGCCCTTGATTTCAAACCCTCACATACTGATCCGCGGTCAGATAGCTTACTTACATCGCCACTGGCTCCAGTCTGATATGATAATGCTATTTTGTAACAAAAGATTTAATGTCCAATTTTACGACGACGAGAACGTGGTTCTGCAGCGAATAGAAAATAGAACATGTGTTCGGTATAGCGCTATCAACTAATGAGACAAAAAAGGTAATCAATCATAAGTAAAAATCATGGAAAATATTTTTAAAAAATTCTATTTAAAATAGTAGCGAAACTATTAACTACGCTGTATTGTAACAAAATAACAACAACACTTACTTCTTCCCCTCTCTTTAATCTTCTCTGCATAATATTCTAAATCTTCGTCGGTTGGCAAACGACGCATATCCACCGACTCAATGATAGGCACCTGCAGTGCTATGACGCCAGCCACGGCTGACTGAGATGCAACACACCAAGAGTCGCTCGTGTCCGTGAGGAAGACCACTCTTCTCCAGTTGTAGAATTGGAAAACCTTTGTCAGAGCCTCTCCGAATGGTTTGATGGAGCCACCGATACGCACGGTTGTTATGAAGAGGGACTTGTCATCCACACTATTATCCAGACAGCTGGTCGGGAACATGGGAATATTGAAATAGGCTGCAATGAGTCCTCCAGCTACACAGGCTGTGAACGATCAACCCGTAATCAATCAATCAAATAGGCTATCGGTGTCTGGATATTTTTAATATGACCATTTTCGTCAAATAACTAATATGTTTTAAGAATAAATTAACTAAGTACAGTTTCTGGGTTAAGCATTAAATTCAATACTAATTGTCATTTTGCTATGTAATAGAATTTTAATAAATGTTCTAAATTTAAAATTGTAGCTGATTTTGTTCAGATTAAAAATGTTAAATTTTTTTTACAGTTTTGTAAAGCCGTGCCAGTACTTTCAATCGATCTCCTAAATTTACGCACACACATACTTACACACACACAAATACACACACATACAAATATTATATATATATATATATATCTATATATATATATACACACACATATATATATATATATATATATATATATATATATATATATATATATATATATATACATTTATGTATTTATTTTTTATATTTATTTATTTTTATTTTATTTATTTCAAAGAAAAATCATTTTAAGTTTTTTTAATTTTCTAATTCCTTTTTCAGAGTCAACAAATAGGTCTATAGAGCTATCCATTCACAGTATCCATTCAGCTGTAAGTGTGTATGACGCCAGCGTATGCAAATCATATTAAAGAAATAAATCAATCACTCTAACTATTCAATAGAGAATGAAAAATAGTTTGTCTTACGTCCTCCACATTGAGGTCCTAGTATCACATCTACTTTTTCTTCTAGAATCAACTCTAGCATAGGATTTGATGCAGATGTTAGCATGCAGCTTATGGGGATATTTCTGTAGCAGAAACTTTAAATAAAAACAAATGAAAGCAATATATAAACAAAATGTAAAATCTTTTCTGAATAAAAATTTTAAGAAATAAGCTTTGTACAGTATATAGGCCTACTACTTTCTATATATATACTTATTAGTTCTTTATACAATCCATTTGTTTAAATAATAAGCCTAACTGCTGATTATGAAATACATTAAATCTATTAATAAATTTTAGCTGTAAACAGTTATATTTAACTGTTTATTTAATATTCGATGGAATCGTTTAATGAATAGCCTAAGATAATCGGATTCAATTTCTTGGTTTGCCTCACATCCGGAAAGCAAACCTGCACATGTAGGCTTTGGTGAAGTGGTTTTCATAATAAATATTAGTAGTTTTTCATATTAGGTATTCATAATAAATAGCAACTGAGAAAGACAACGGGAAACCACCTCAGAAGCCTTACTTTTCCCAAGCTATAGGCTACATTAGGAATGGATATGGATAAGCCATAGACTTGTTAACTTGTTGTTAATGGATTAACTTGTTGATCTAAGAAATGCTCTTATGGCGTGAGAAAGCTGACTTTGAATATGAATATGTACCTTGAACCTGCCACTTGGCAGTGCATTGAAGAAGAAAAAATATCCTACACAGATTCTTACCTGAAGTTTTCTCCGATTAGATATCCATCCCTAATTGCATGATCAAGTCCGATATTGATAGCTCCGTTGTCGTACGTTGGACTAAAAAAACCTATCCGAATAGCAGATAGAGGATAATGTTGTATTATTATTATTATTATGTTGAATAAGGCAGATATAATCTTTAGTTCATTCATTCTCCGAAACTGTTTTGTAGTATAGAATACCATCAATGAAATTTAAATAAATTCTACCTTCGAACAATGGTTGAACTCAAATATGTAATAATTTATTTTTAATAGTTACATTATCTTTATTTGATGTATTTTTTAATTTTGCTGTTTCATACAATGCAAGAAAAACATCTGCACAAAAGGTTCCAAGTTGGCTCAGTGTATGTTTAATGCGTGGTGCACTTCAGGAATGAAATGATCATCGATGATGCTATCTATCACTTTGAATACCACTTGACATTAGGCGGTTGAGTAAATTATCTACGTTACCAGGCATGCCAATGCCTGAGAGTTTAATCTCTGACCATCTCCGCCGAGAATTGCTTTTTATTTGGAATTTATATTTCTTTAAGATAATAAGAAACAGCGATTTAAAATTGCATGACAATATCCAACGCGCTTACACACTGAGCTATTTAGATATCCTCTGCTTAAATAATAAAGTCATAATTCATTCTTTTCATGATTGTACATTCTAACTATGTCTTGAACTGTAAAATGATCTAAGACTATTTGTAAGAACTTTATTTTTGGACACTCTCATAACCTTCATCGTTTTTATATTAATCTTCATGCCATATCTCAAGGCCGTATCATTCAACATATCCATTATCTTCTGCAGTCCTATCTCGCTGCCCACTACCATTCCTTGGTCATCTGCAAATCGTACATCTTGTAACAAATTCCCTCCTACTTTTATTCCTTCTTCTTTTATACTAAAGTTATATAATAAAGTCATATCTGATATAATAAAGTCATATCTGATATAATAAAGTCATAATTCCTTCTTTTCATGATTATACATTCTAACAATGTCATGAACTGAAAAGTAATCTTAGACAATTTTGTGACAATTTTAGATCATCAAAAGAATAGAAAATGTATTTATTAAAATTTATTTGCATATATATCTAATTCTTAAAGCTCACAATAAAACTCGATATCAATATATAATGAACTTGTTTCTATAGTCTACCCGCAACACTTTTACAGGTTAGCACGTTAAACTGTACACGCTAACACGTTAAATACGTTGCTTAAAAATGAATGATATTAATCCGTACAAGAAATGACACCGACGAAAGTGGACAGTTGCATAGATGCATAGATGAAAAAGCGTCTCTTTGCTTCTTTATTTTGGTAAGAACGTTTTTTCATGTCTGGACAGAGGTTTACCTAAGCTGAACGTTGATTACGAATTTGTATAAATATGGAAATGAAACGAATAGAATAGAACAGAGACACGTGACATTGACTTGCCGTTAGGCAGTGTACTGGGTAAGATACAAAGTGAGAGATAGTGAAAGAGGGAGAGAGAGAAAGAGAGAGAGAGATAGTGCACTGTTTTACAAGAGAGAGAGAGAGAGAGAGAGAGAGAGAGAGAGAGAGAGAGAGAGAGCGAGAGAGCGAGAAAGAGAGAGCGAGAGTAAGAGAGAGAGAGAGAGATGAGAGGGAGAGATAGGGAGAAACACATGAGAGAGAGAGAGAGAGAGAGAGTAAGAAAGAGAGATTATGAAAGAGAGAGAGAGAGAGAGAGAGAGAGAGAGAGAGTAGGAAGGAGAAATTATGAAAGAGAGAGAGAGAGAGATAGCGAGATTACGAGAGAGAGAGAGAGAGAGAGAAAGAAAGATACAAAAAATAATTTGTTCAAAATGAGAAAGCAAGAGAGTGAGACAGAGAAAGAGAAACAGAAAGAGAGAGAGAGAGAGAGAGAGATAGAGAGAGAAAGAAGAAAAGAGAAAAAAGGGAAGGAGAGCGAGAGAGATTTTCGAGAGAAAATAGAGAAGGGGAAGGAAAGGAATAAAGAAAGAGAAAAAGGAAGAAAGACAGAATACTAGAAAGAGAAAGATAATACAAAATATTTAAATTAAGATAGATAGTTGCAGAATGAGAGAAACAGAAGATAGAGAGAGAGTGAGAGAGAGAGAAAGAGAAATTGAGAGATAGAGCCACACAGAGAGAAAGAAGAGAGAGAAGGTAGTGAAAAGGGGTGCTATTTATATTGAGCACATTATACACGTGTAGGTAAGTACCGTAAGTACCTACAACGCTAAGTACGGGAATGGCTGTGGAAAATTTAAACTCATTGAAATTTGATCGAAGGCTGCATAATAACAATTCCATGATATATATTGATAGGCTTCTAGTGATTTAAAAACTTCAAAAATATCGTCTTTTATATAAATATAATATATTATATTATAGTAGATCAACATGAGTTAATGTATTATTCAGTATCTATTATTCCTAAGTGGCTACAATATAGTATGGATAAGGTATTGCTGTTGGTGATGGGATTAGTTCGTTGATGGATGGAGTGCTCATTATTGAGCGTGTTTGATGGAGTGCTCATTATTGAGCGTGTTTGATGGAGTGCTCATTATTGAGCACTGAGTAGGAATATGTTCAGTATGAGTGAGGATAAGGATATATCTAATGCAGAATGAGTGAGGATAAGGATATATCTAATGCAGAATGAGTGAGGATAAGGATATATCTAATGCAGAATGAGTGAGGATAAGGATATATCTAATGCAGAATGAGTGAGGATAAGGATATATCAACGACAGGATGAGTGCATATAGGGATATATCTCTTTTAGAGGATGGGTGCGATAAGGATATATCTATTAGAGGATGAGTGCGGATAAGGATATCTCCTTTAGAAGATGAGTGCGGATAAGGATATGTCTATTAGAGAATGAGTGCGGGTTAGCATAGTGCTTGTAGAGAATGAGTGCGGGTAGGGTAATAAAATGTTTATATGGATACTGTTTAGATAACAGTATTGTCGATGCATGGCGAGTGAGGTTATGAATGTTAAGTACTCGCTCTGGCCACTGTAGAAGAATATAGCAATATGTTTTCAGAACATACGTCACATCTAGCGAATAAATGGTTTACATTTCTTGTTTTTATTCTGGTGTACAATTAAGCACAGGTAGAGTTGCCATAAAGTTGCCATAAAGTACTTGTTAGAGTATATTTTTCGTTATTTCTTTCTTTAATCACAAGTAATACGATTATTAATCTCCTATTTAGCTCAATTGCAGCTAGCTCAAATTTAGGATTAACTACATCCTGATGCTTTTATTCAAACTTGTTAGGAGACAGTACTGTGTCTTCCACAGTGGT
>CAJHZI010000542.1:735000-751650 GCA_905160935.1 Enchytraeus crypticus
ATTATGATTGACTAAAATCATAAATAAATAATAAAGTAATGTTTATCAAAGTAAGTAGCCGCTTAAGAATGCCTACAATCAATGGGTCAGACGCAATGACTAAAAAGCTGAACTATTTGCGCAGCACCTCGTAACTGTATTTCAGCCGCACGATATCCAATCCTTGGTTCAATCTAAAGCGGACTCACCAGTCCACTGTAAGTATCAAAACAATCACTCCAATGGAAATAGCTGAAGAAATAGACAAAAATCTAAACCCTAAGAAAGCACCTGGACTCGATGAAATCTCGCCTGGTTTGTTCAAAGAACTACCAATGAAAGCTGTTATCATGTTAGCATATTTGTACAATGCTTGCTGCCGACTAAAATATACACCCAAATGCTTCAAGATGGCAAAAATCATTATGATAAAGAAACCTGATAAGCCTGCAGAGCTAGTAACTTCATATAGACCTATCTCGCTGTTACCTACAATTTCTAAATTGCTTGAAAAATTATTGCTGAAACGACTCAAACCATTGATCAACATTCCTGATTTTCAGTTTGGATTCAGAGCCAATCACTCAACAATCGATCAAGTCCATCGCGTAACTAAAGTAATCGAATGTGCATTCGAGGAGAAGAAGTACTGCTCTGCAGTTTTTCTAGATGTCTCACAGGCATTCAACAGAGTCTGGCATCAGGGTCTCATTTATAAAATGAATAAGATGTTATCACAAAACTATTGCCAACTCTTGGAATCACTTCTGTCAAACCGTAAATTCACAGTATCACATGAGGAAGCCTAATCTGACTTATATCAAATGCAAGCAGGAGTGCCGCAAGGAAGCGTCATTGTACCTCTAGTATACCTCCTCTATACAGCAGATATACCAACGACAGAGGATACTTTCATACGAACTTTTGCAGACGACACAGTAATCATGGCAACTGATGCTTGCCAGAAAAAGGCAGTCGAGAAATTGCAACATGCTCTCGATAAAGTAAGCGCATGAACTAAGGATTGGAAAATCAAACTCAATGAAACGAAGACTGCTCATGTAACATATGCATTACGTCAACGGAACAACTATTTTTTCACGTATCTCAATGATATACAAATTTCTCAGGCAGATTCAGCTAAATACCTTTGCATACACCTAGATGCTAGATTAAACTGGAAATACCATATCAAACAATAAGCTAAGCAATCGGCATAAGCTGCGACAAATGTATTGGCTAATTGGACACTATTCCAAACTCAACCTAAGCAGTAAAAGGCTGATATATAAATCACTCATCAAACCAATTTGGACATATGGTATACAGCTTTGGGGTTGGACAAAGCATTCAAACCGGGATATAATTCAGCGTACTCAAAATAGCATCCTTAGAATGATCACCAATGCTTACCGCTATGTAACCAATCAGGAACTCCACCGGGATCTGGATATCAAGAGAATCGTTGACGTAATCCAAGAATATTCAGAGAAACATGAAAAACGTCTGCTAAATCATACTAATTTGGAAGCCATTCAGCTATTGGATGTTGTCTATTGAATTGAGACGGCTGAAACGAACCAAACCTCATGATCTCGTTGCCTAGTCATTAGGAGCTGCTTGTTAAGCAAATAGTTATGGGAGCGGAGCGTTGACTCAGTAGAACCGCACGCGACTGACTTAATTTTTTATTAATTAAGTCCACTTCAGAAATAGTGATAAATTAACAAACGTTAAGATTGCACTTAAACATATCCGATCAAGGATGTCTTAAAAAATAAAAAAATAAAAAATAAAATTACTCCCAAAAATTTAGTGAACTCAACTTGTGGAATTTTGACATCATCAATAAACAAGTGAAGATCTACTGGTAAACCTTCAGAGTCAAGAGGTATTTTCTTGTAACCAAATAACATAAAATTTGTTTTTGATATATTTAGGGGCAAACGATTTGCTTTCAACCAGTCAATCAGATATATTAGTTCAGTATTAATAATGTGCATTAACTTAAATATATCTGAGTTCGAGCATAATATATTGGTATTATCGGCAAAAAGTAAAAATTCTAAATGTTTTCTACATGAAGTCATATCATTAATATATAGCAAGAAAAGTAATGGACCAAGCATAGAGCCTTGGGGAACTCCACATGAAATTGATTTTAAACGAGACAGAGTAAAATTATATGAAACATATTGCTGCCTATTAGACAGATAACTTTTCAGGAGGAGATTGACATTTCCTCTAATACCATAGAGCTCAAGTTTTTGCATTAGTACATTGTGATCCAAGGTGTCAAATGTTTTTGACAAATCTATGAATATCCCCATACAAAACTCATTCCAATCTATTGCATAAGAAACTTTATTATACAATGTCATTAATATGTCATTAATATGTCATTAATATATGTTGAGTACTTTTTTCTGAAGACATATTGCTAGTTAGAAAGTATGTTACATTTATCTATGTATGACATTAGGCGATTAGAAATAACCTTTTCTAATATTTTGGAAAAACTAGGCAAAATACTTATAGGTCTGTAGTTAGTAAATTCGGTCTTACTTCCTGATGTATAGACAGGACAGACTTTAGCCATTTTAAATTTGTCAGGGAATATCCCCTCACTTAGGCAAACATTAAAAATTGCAGACAGAGGATCGGCAATGCAGCTTATAATGTGTTTTAGTAAATTCATAGCTATTTCGTCATAACCAGAGCTATCGCTATTTTTTAATTTTTTAGCAATTTCAATTATTTCCGAAGCAGATGTCAAATAGAGCGCACACGAGTTAACATTGAATGAAGTGTCAGGCATGTAACTTGTAAAAGATTTATTGAATTTGGTAATTTTATCTGCTAGATTTTTTCAATTTTTTGCAAAATAGTCATTAAATTGATCTGCTACTACCTTTTTAACACAATATTTTTCACCATTTACTACAAATTCACTAGATGGCATAGCAGGTTTGTTTTTATTTAAAATGTTATTAGTTACTTTCCAAGCCATTTTACTGTCATTTTTACATTTTTATAGTTTTTCTGCATAAAAGTCTCTGTCAGCCTTTACTAACAGACTCTTTAACTTATTTCTATAGGAAATGTACTTATATTTAGATTCATCAGTTTTAAAAACTTTTTACCCTTTGCCTGCCTCACACCTGCCTTAGTCGCCTCTTACGTACACACGCAGTTTTCTTAAGGTTGCCCTATTCTGCAGTGTTCCCAATAGTGGTCCCAATAACGCACGAGCAAAATACGGGAATTGCATAATATACAGCAGATTTCGTTTTATTCTTTCTGATGAACAATCTTTGGAAGTGTTTTTCATTGTTTTTGCTTAGTGAACTATTTAGTTTCATAAGCAGTTATATAGTAACACGTTATACATTGGTTATTTACAGAAAATGTCGCTATTTATTTATTTTAGTTATCACTTTAGAAACCGCCTATGCGACATCACTACCGCTTCACGACTAGCATTGGAACTGATAGTGGAAGAAAACGTCAACGTTATCATAGGACCTGAGTGCACTCCAGGTTACTAACTCTGCACATTAAGTTATAGAAGTTAGCCATATTAATTAATCTCTTTATATACTTTGCTGCCAATGTACATGCACAGGTTGAATATTTCTATTCATACGCTATTTCATTTTTCACAGAGAGCACTCCAACGATCAACAAATTAATCCATTCCAGAGGGTTTTGACACACCACTTGTAGCTTATAGCTTGAAAATGAAATGGCTTCATACGAAGGTTGTTTTCCGTTGCCGTCCTCAGTTCTTGCTTAGTCGCCGCTTACGACAAATACATATGTCTATACGATGTGATTTACTTCATCTACGTTTACTTTTAGTTCTAATAAAAAACTTAATACTTATTATAATATTTTGTATTATCCAAAGCTTGCGCACCTGTGGGACAAATCGCCTCTTACTACAACGTTCCACACCTTCCCAGTGGCTGCTTCGATCTGAATGTCCAACATAAAGATATCTTCTCCACTACCATTCGTATCAGAGGTTCGGTCAGCCAAGTGGGATACTCGATGCTGGAGGTTTTCCAATACTACGGCTGGAAAAGACTTGTAATGTTGACGGATACGACGGATTTAATGTGTGTTTCATACCAGAGTGCAATAGCCACTGCGCTTGCTGAATTTGCGACGAATATTGAGGTGATGAAAATGAAAGACCATCCCCGTGAAGAAGATTTGGAATATTACGCTGAAAAAATACAGGAACGCGGAAGAAGTGAGTTGCCATGTAATAAAATAATATAACAAATTGGTTCATTTGTTTGAAGATTTCATTGAACAACATAGATCTTTAGATATAACGTTTTAATTTACGTTCTTGGTCCTATCCTCTTTAACCTCCATACAACATCCCTAATCACTCTAATCTCATCTCATTCTCTTGATCATGAACTATATGCTGATGACACTCAAATGTACACTTGTTTCACCCCTAACTCCTATTCTAATGGTGAAACCCTCCTGCAACAAAGTTTTCAGTCTATATCCTCTTGGATGTCTGCTAATTTCTTGGCACTTAATCCATCTAAGACTGAATTCTTGTTGGTTGGGACACCTCAACAGCTTCTGAAGCTGAATGGGAAAACTCTTTCGTTATCTTCGGGTATTACAATATCACCTGTTTCTTCTGTGAGAAATCTCGGTGTTATCCTTGATAAACACCTAACCTTCCACGAACACATAACTAAAACTTCACAAGCATGTTTCTTCCATATCCGTGATCTTCGTCGAATACGTATTTGTCACGTGAGACAGCTGCTACAATTGGTGCTGCTCTTGTGCAATCGAAGTTGGACTACTGCAATTCCCTGTTTTTAAATCTCCCTGGCTGTGAGATTGATCGGTTGCAGTTTGTTCAGAATTCTCTTGCGCGAGCAAGTTTTTGTAGTTCCAAGTACTCACATGTTACGCCTATTTTGAAATATTTGCACTGGCTAAAGATGAAAGAGCGTATCATTTACAAAACAGCTTTGATAACCTATAAGTCTATCACCATCCCTGGACAAACTTGTATGTCTCACTTGATTAAAGTGATGCAGCCTGCTATTACTCGGTCTTCTAAGTTAATTACTCTTGTGAGACCTAGCTTACCTTCACGCTCTAAGCTATCTAATCGTTCTTTCCAGCATGCTGCACCTCAGATCTGGAATTCTCTTCCATCCAATCTTCGGATATCTTCATTTGAATCACATCAGCCTTTGCTTTCCTATGAGCAGTTCCATAAGCAGTTGAAGACCTATCTTTTCCATCTCTCCTTTCCATCCAGTGTCCATGAGCAGCGACTTGCGCCTAAACCACCTTTTCTTTGACTCCCTTTACTTTGGATTGAATTTCTGGATTTTTTGAATTTGCACCGTTTTTACCTTTTTTTGCTCGCCGTCTTGATTTTGTCTCAATAGTGCTCGATGTTGTCATTGATGACTGTAGCACTCTAATTGTTGTTAATTAATGTTGTTGTGTTATAAAAGTGCTACTTTCAAATTTATTTACTGTATGTATTATTGCTCAAGTTATAATAAATTTTAAAAAATCTTGGCAACATGTCATCGGCAGAGTCTGTGGCTTCTTAGCAAGTTGTTCGACAGCGCATTAATAGGTTCACGGTTCAAATCTAGTGCTCTCCCTGTCAATGGCATACTATGAAGGGGGAAACTAACGTTAATCTTGGATTTATTCTTTCGATAATAACGAGTTCGAAGAGAAAAATATAACTATCCACTGTATGTCTTAGAGATGTGTAGTTATTACTTGATTTTAGTGCTCCTCTAATCAGTTTTCTGCGGATGCGATTTCTACGTGCCAAAGGACTATATTTATAAAAAGATTAGCAGCAGTCGTTAAGAAAGCTGGTAGGGCTAATTTTAACGTAAATTGTCTCACTCGAATGCGATATTAGTGTCGCCCAGGATTTGAACTTCGTACTTACTGATCCGCGGTCGAGTATCTTACAGTGATGGCCACTGGCTCCAACCAATATTTTCAGACATTTCATTTGAGATATTAAACTAGCTAATATATTACAATATTATTTGATTGAATTTCTGAACTAAAGTTCGAGATTTATTTCAGTTATCGTCATTTGTCACCCTAACTTCACCGAGATTCCCAGATTTCTCTACGTGGCACAAGATCACGGTATGACAGAGGGAGACTATGTCTTTATCAGATTCGATGCTCGTTACAGTTACGTCAATTCCTATTTTGATTTGTACCCCGTTCCAGCCGCGGATGCTTCATATCGTAATCAAGCTTTTCGATCTCTGAAGCGGGTAACTGATTTAATGTTTCATTATTTTTTAAACTGTTTTATTGTCTCATTATTTGCTATATTTTCAAAGACAATATTAATTAGAACTACATGTATATCTCAGTTAACTGTAGAATAACGATTGATTTAAATAAGATCGATTAATAATAGCAGAAATTAACGAAATTAACGGTGAAAACCAGCTTTTAAAACTGCTGTTAAATATTAGTAACTTTAAATATCAACTGAATTTACGATAACATTTGCGTGACGCTGTCAGGTATCGCCTGTGTTTTATTATGGCTCGGATGTCGTAACTCGATACCTTTACTGCCTGCATCAGACTGTAGTATCGTTTACCAATAACAAAAAATGATTCCGGTTTTGTATCTAGAAACATTTATTAATTCATTCTTATGTGAACCTTTAGTATCGAAGAACATCGTTCATTCCGTTATTCCATAACTTCCTGTTTTAGTCTTCTTAAAAAAGATCCATCCACAATGCAGCTGCAAAGTCAGAGTAATTGCAGAAAGAGAATGAGCCAAGACTATAATGAAAATGACAGAGCAGGCTTGACCCCGTTTCTTCCATGCTGGTACTGCATATCCTTGCAGTATTGAAGAGAAGCCTTCGTGCTTCTCACCCTGACGCTAAACTCACATCATCAGCAGCGGCACAATTTATTTTTGCGGCTTAGACTACTAAAGTTATGTACCTCTGTCACTTGAATACAGATAACTTATCCTTTCGATAAATATTTACTACTAGACTTCAATATCAGCATGAAAACGTTAACTGAATTTAGTATTTATTTACTCTTTTCAGTTATCGTATAGTCCTGACGCAGATGGCCGTGATGTGGACTATTTCTTAGATGAAGTTAACCGGCTAAACAAATTGCCTCCATGGAGTGGGGCAATTCCAAGTGATGCACAGGTATATTGCAAAACTCTTCTTTAGATCCGCAGATCGATTAATAACCATAACGGTAATAATAATATTAATAATAGTGATAATAATCATAATAATAATAATAATAATAATAATTTTCGCATCTTCGGTTTTGCAAGTCCCTGCTCGTACAGGTAAAAGGCATAATCTAAGCTCATTAATTAAGAAAAGGTTGGAGGGCCTAGGTACTGGTGCTCCCACTGAGCCGGTCGTAGATAGTATTAAAAGAGCTCATCGTTCTCATGACTCCCGTGCCTCAGCAGTAAGGTCCAAAATGGAAGATGGAAATGTTTCGGCAGCTGTACGCATCCTCTGTTCAGACGAAAGCCCAGCGCAATGCAGTTTAAACACTTTCAATATCCTGAAGGCCAAGCACCCTCCCGCAGCTAGTAGCAGTATAATGGCACCCCTTCCAGACTCAATGGAGAATCCGCCAATTAAAGTTTCAGAACAGGATGTTGTCAAAGCTGTACGTAGCTTTCCAGCAGGCTCAGCCGGCGGTCCTGATGGGTCCTGATGCGCCCTCAGCATCTTCTGCAGCTTGTGACTTGTAGAGAGTCGGCTGGGACGTTTTTGACCGCTCTGACTTCTTTCGTGAATCTCCTGCTTAGAGGTGTTTGCCCCCCTGAGGTCCAACCGGTGCTGTTTGGTGGTAACCTCTTTGCACTCAATAAGAAATCTGGCGGCATTCGCCCCATTGCAGTGGGCTACACTTGGCGTCGATTAGCCGCTAAATGCGCAAATCGCTATGCAGTGTCTGCTCTCAGCGATTACTTGAGCCCAATTCAACTTGGAGCTGGTATTCCAGGTGGCTGTGAGGCAGCTGTTCACGCTACTCGCCGTTTCGCTGAGTCAATGCCAGCTAATCACTTCGTGGTAAAGCTAGACTTCTGTAATGCTTTTAATTGCTTGAGTAGATCACGAATGCTCAGCGAAATTCATCACAGGATACCAGAGCTGTATAGTTTCTGCCATCTAGCTTACTCAAGCCCTTCGTGGTTGAAGTTCGGAGACTGTTGCATTGAGTCACAGGAAGGAGTCCAACAAGGGGATCCCTTAGGGCCCAGGCTGTTTTGCTTGACTATTCACCATCTCCTTACTTCTCTCTCTAGCGCTCTCACGGTGGGATATCTAGATGACATTACTCTAGGTGGTTGCAAGTCGTCGATTGCAAATGATGTACATACTATCATCGACAGAGGCCAAGAATTTGGGCTTCAGTTGAATCGTACCAAGTGCGAAGTCATATCATCAGTTTGCAGATCTCCGGACAACTCAGTTTTGTCATCCTTTGTGCCAATGGGCCTCTCCCATAGTACTCTGCTCGGCGCTCCACTCTCTGGAGAAGAAGCTACTACCACCGCTTTATCTAGCAGTTGGAGGATGTCAAACGTACAGCATCGCGCTTGAAGTCGCTAGCCGCTCATGATACTTTGACAATCCTTCGCTTTTCATTAAGTGCACCTAAACTTATGCACATTCTGCGCTCTAGTCCGAGTCTTTCTAATCCGCGGCTTTTAGACTACGACGAGGCTCTTAGGGTATGCTTGTACGCCGTAATCAGCGCAGATTTGTCTGATTTGCAGTGGCAGCAAGCCAGTCTACCGGTGAGCAAGGGTGGTCTTGGAATTCGTCTTGTTTCCCATATCGCACCTTCAGCCTTCTTGGCATCAGCGATGGGTACAAGGCAGTTGCAAGACGCCATCCTACATAAGTGCTCCCTTTCTGCCGATAGATCCATTGACGTTGCGATGTCAGTTTGGTCCAAAAGCCTCACATCTAGTGCTCCACCTTCTACCTCAGTCTGTAACCAGAAATCATGGAACCGTCCTATAGTGGATCGGATTTACAACAGTCTGTTAGAATCCCAATCCAATGCAGTAGACAGAGCACGACTCCTAACTGTATCAACCAAAAGAAGCAGTGACTGGCTTCACGCTCTCCCTGTTGCTTCCTGTGGGCTTTTTTAGACAATGAGGCGATTCGAGGTTAGTAGTAAGTAGAGTAAGCCGTTTAGTTTACGTTTAGGGGCGAAAAACTTACGAGAGTCACATCGTGCCCCTGGCGGTCAATGAAGGTCGACAACGCTTCTCTAGGTCTCCACGCCTTCTCCTGCAAATACAACCGAAAGTCAGATTAGCCTGTCTCGCCATAACAAATTAATGACTCTAATATGGCGGAGGGCATTTCAAGAGAGGACGGCATCCCTCCTTAAGGCGCCAAGTGGTTGTACATAGCAGCGGCACAAGCCGCTCCGGACCCAATAACTTTTTAATGCGGGCATGACTGGTGTTGCTGCACGGTAAATGTGCCGTATGGGATGTCACGGTCATTGACACTATGGCAAACTCCTACCTGAATACGACTTCAGTCACAGCCGGTGGAGCTGCTGTTCATGCCACCTCTAGGAAGTTGGATAAATACCGAGATCTGTCCTCAGGATATGAAGTTGTTCCGGTTGCCATTGAAACCATGGGCCCGATGAATCCCGAAAGAGTTGACTTTATCAATAGCATAGGCAGACTTATCACAGAACAAACCGGTGATAAGCGAGAGACATCTTTTCTTTGGCAAAGGCTTTCCATGACTTTGCAAAGATTTCATGCAGTCTGCTTCAACAATTCTTTTAAGCCGATTGATGACCTCGAGTAACCGGGCGGCGATTCAGCACGTATTGCTTGAATCGTTTTATCAAACCCCAGGTTCCTTACAACGGGGTAAAAAAGTATTTAAAAAATAAAAAAATAAATAATAATAATAATAACAACAACAATACTAATAATAGGCAGACTTATTGCAGAGCAAACCGGCGATAAACGAGAGACGTCTTTTCTTTGCAAAGGCTTTTCATGACTTTGCAAAGATTTCATGCAGTCTGCTTCAACAATTATTTTAAGCCGATTGATGACCTCGAGTTGCCGGGCGGCGATTCAGCACGTATTGCTTGAATGGTTTTTATCAAACCCCAGGTTCTTTACACCGGGGTAAAAATAATAATAATGATAATAATAATAATAATAATAATAATAATTATTATTATTATTATTATTATTATTATAACAATAATAAAATTAGTAAAAATAGTAATAATGCAGGTTAACGTCCGTTTCCTCATACAGGGATGAGGGGCGTCCCCACAGCGCACATCATTACAGATCAAGTTATCCAGACCAATCTGCAAAAGAAATGCGCTATGGAGTAGTAGGATCCTAATTGAAAGAGTTTACTTCCGTTGAGTGGTTTTTACAGGTTTTCTCTTTTAGTACATGTAGGACAAAAATTCGAATTAAAACTTTCCATGTCTATATATTCCGTCTTTTAAAATTGTCATATTTTAAAGCAATTGTTTAATTTGCTTTCATTCCGCTTACTTTATATTGAAGCTAGAATAATTTATCTCTATTTGAGGAGTTCAAATGAGCACAATATGGTTTGTTAGTATTTTGCCTTATTTAATCAAATTTTTGCGGTGAATTATATGATGCTGAACATTTATTTTATTGGCCTTTGTTAATGTGTATGAGTTATGCGTTGTCCGATTTAATTGATATAAACGTATATATAGCAATTGTAATTTTTTTCTTTCAAGTTTAATTAACGGCAATATAATTTAGAGCACTGCTGTTACCATATCAGATCAGCAACAGTCGTTTAACACGAGTAAAAAGCTAACATATCTAAGGATAACGTCAGTTTCCTCACTCGTCAGCGATGTCAGTGACGGGCGAGCCAAGGATTTGAACCCAGCACACACTGACATACCCAGCAGCACTTTAACAAATCCCCACTGTCACCGATATGTACATAAACGAAAGGGTCCATTGCATATGTTCATATTGCATATGGCCTATTTATGACTACTACTAAGATAGCATAGTTATGCTCAAGTTGCTATCCAATTTAGATTACATTAAAAATTGACATCAAGTTAACGAAGTAATTAACTTGAGAGAAAATTATTGGATCTGAAATAATTTTTCCACTATAGTTCTGCTTTTAGGTTGCTATTCACTCATACAAAATGTATGTACTTACTCTTCCTTCAGTGAATAGGACTCTGCTTTAATTTTTCATGAATATTAAGACTACCAATTAATTAATAAAGATGTATTAAAACGTTGTATACACTATCTAGTTGACCACATAGATGCTAAACAGCTAGTTTACAATCGCCCTACATGTTTGTAGCAAAAATAAAAATAAAAGGGGAAAGAAATGAACTCATTACAGATGCAAATACAACACTTGTTTAGGAGTAAGCTGAAGTACGAGTACAAATTTATAAGTAAGGTGTTTTGAAGTAAGTATCATTAATTTATATCAAGAAAAATTAGCAAACACAATAAATTAAGTATTATCTTCAATTCTGCAATAAGGGCTGTTTATCAAATGTAGTCTATAAAAAGTTGGCAGCAATTTGATATGCTAATTATAGTAATTTGATTCCAGTCGGTGGGTACTACATTTACATGCACATGTGATTTATAGCATATGTCATTTGATTTTTAAAATAGATTTTGAATATATTTCCTGTCAATTAATTTAAATTTTACCTTAAAAGCCCTTAGAAATGCTATCATGCATTTCAAAAATATTAAAATAATATCATAGAAATAAATATAACTTCTGCGTTTGCATATTTAATACAATCTAGAGCTATTTGTTGAGGATAACTGAATAATGCATATACAGTTAAGTAGGAACAAAACTGATGACGCCAGCATTAACTTTCGTTTTGCAAATCTTGGTGAAAACTCTGCATATATATTGTGATTAAGAGTTAATTAATTAATTAACCCATTAGTGCCTATGATCCAGTATACGGTACCCTAGTAAAACCCATTTGAAAACTAATGAACTCAATTATTTCTGTCAGGACGGCTGCACAGTAATGCTGCCGGATAATATTGAGACACTTACATTATTAATCGATAGAAGACGAAATAATAGTTTTTCTAGTTCCCGTTCTAGAACATGAATATTTCATTCTGTTCGAGTTTTGCAAACAAAGACAAAGGTACAGTATTAGATTAAGATTAATTATAGGCCTACACTATATCGAACCATACATTTTTCTGTTGATAATTATGTGCAGTAAAAATTTCATAATTGCACTGTTTTATATAAATGCACTCATATCCTTTATGTGTGTATCCTTTATTTTTTTTAATGTGTGTATTATGAAAATACTCTCGATTTAATATTGCCATACAAATTAGTTACTCCTTCGCACGCCCCATGCATTTATACGACTTTATGCACGACTACACGTAATTTTGACATATTATTGTATAATGGTATAATTCTCTTGTTATTACCTTTCTTTTCCTATCTTTTTAGTATAGTTTTCTATAATCTCTAAGAAATAGAAAATGTTAACCGTTTAGGAATTATTTCAGATAGACATTTTTAATTTTGAATAAGGTAACGAGTATATAGTGCACTACAGCTGATCCATATACATTTGATGGCGTAATTTCCACCACTGATGGTATGAGCAACCCTACCATCTCTTCTTTGACAACCTGTTTAGCATTCTGAAGCTTATAATTGAACTCTATACAAGAGGTACCTCATTGGAACAGGGCCCACTAAAAGTTCCGTGGTTTATAACGCCTCCACTCTTCTATTTCTTCCGTTTTCCTCTTCGGGGCCACGTAAGAGTCGATCTTTAAATCATCTAAAATTTCTAATCTCTGTCTGCCTTTTCTTCTCTTTTCTTTCATTCTACCTTCCATGATCTCCATTAGTAAACTGTTTTCACTCAGAATTTGCCCTAGATAATTTTTCTTCCTAATTCCTATGGCATTTATCAACGGTTTTTCTGTAGCTACTCCCTTCAAGACTTCTTCATTTGTAACATTTGGGCCTAGCTATTCTTTTCCATTTTTGTTCATAGCCACTATTTTTCCTACAAGATGTATTGGTGTTGTACTGATTTTGGTGCAACAGAAATCATTCGAGTAGACCGCTTATACATGTACATATGTCTCCTGACCAACCCTGAGAAAATGAAAAAATCTGAGCGTCGGTGTTTAGTTTGAGAAAATATTTGGGATGAGAAGTCAAACAGTCGTTGTTCTGTTGGAGTAGCAGTTCTTTTGCAGTGATCTCTAATTTTTATGGTGTACATCTAAAAAACGAAATGTCAAGCGTTGCTGTAGGTTCAAACGGCATATATAAATATAAATATATCGAATATAAATGTACTTAATATTATTATTATTATTATTAATATTATTATAATTATAATTATAATTATAATTTTAATTATTATTATTATTATTATTATTATTATTATAGGTATTTTAGGCACAGCATTCAAAAGTATGTTAGCGTACTATCGATGATCATGCGGCAATGATCCAATAAATCGAAACATATCAGCCTAGCACATCAGCTTTCAATTGCATAAATGTTGGTGGTTGCTCTTTGCATACATGTCGCTATGCAGATTGCATGGCTCTATATAGAAACTCGCCTGCAATATTGGACAAATAGTTGGATTCGCTGTAATTTTCGAGAGAAATATGCCACGTTTACTTGATAAGAACTACTTTTCATTCAAATTTCGGTAGCCTACTATGTCACTAGATCTATGCAAATCGTTGAGTTCTTGCTGATGTACGTGTTGATCACCATGATCATTACACGGGCCGCAGTAAAGCAAAGCTGCATCGCGAGTGTTGTAGATGAAATTCAAGGCATTAATGCTTGAAAGGCAATGTATAAGCCTATACGAATAGAGCTTTGCAAACTTTTACACCATATAAACTGTAAAAACACTTCATATACTGTAAAAGTTGATAACAATGATAAATTAAAAACAGGTCTGAGATACCTTGACGTCCCTGACATTGCCTTATGGAGAGGAACCGGACGTTAAATTCTTATTCTTATTGACTTTGCGTCGATAGATATAAGCCTAAGTAAAAAATTGTGCATGAGATTCTTGTGCTTTAAAGCAACATTAGGCTCTTTAGCGGATTAATGAGTGCATACTCGCAAGTGTTGTTGAAATACATGTATGTGCAAAATTCTTCCTCCTTGGTTTCACATACCCATTTGAAATCTCTGATTTAAGAATATGTTGTCCAGCGAGTGATTGAAACATTATAAGCGATGCTTGAAAGTTCGTGTATATTCGTGCATATAATCCCATAATTATATACGAGCTGGTAACGCTAATTTTAACGCCAGTTTCTTCACTCGCAAGCGATGTCAGTGTCGTCGAGCCCATGATTTGAAGCGCGCACTTACTTTTCCGCGGTCAAATATCTTTCCCACAACGCCACTGGCTGGAGATATGATATTATATCGTAACACTTGTAGGCCTAGTTTTAAGTGTTTTTACAGTTTCACAAATGTGAAAATAATTCAGAAATATCAACTGATCTCATTACTGTGATCATCTTCCCTGACTACCGTTGTCCTACTTTATACCAATTATCTGGTACACTATATTACTAAAAAAATATCATGTTTATTTCTATTTATGTTTTTTATGATATCAGTGCATTTGGCGTCGAGTTAATGCTAAAATATACATATTTCTCTCTCGCTATCTCTCGCTCTCTCTGTCTGTCAGTCTTTCTCTCTTTCTTTCTCTCTCTCTTTCTCTCTCTCTCTCTCTCTCGTGACCCTAATACATGTTACCAACAAAAATCATGAAGACTAAAAGTTTGGCTGTAATTGTTAATGCTTAATTGGCAAAAATATCGGAAATGTCGAGTTAAAGTTTCTAAATTGACTGAGCACACGCATTTATAGTAATATAAATCTATGGTACAGCATACAATGAGATGCTCAGTAAGATTAGCGATACAACTGTTGATTTATTCGCTTCAATATAATTTACCTTTGAATTGTGAAATAAACAATTCTCAAATAATAATTGTCAATAATTCTCAAATTGTCTATTCAAATCAAGATAATTAATTAAAAGATGCCTGGTTTATTCTCAATAATTTTTAATGTCAATGATGATTATAGAACTCAAATATAAATGCAAAGTTTAAAACGAGGCTACACTGTTTTATTAGGTAATGTGCGATATTATGGGTTTGTGTTGATTTGTATGGAACGTTGGTCTTCTATTTCAGGGCACATGTTCGTTTCCTTTTACCTGTTAATATTATCTTTATACGAGAACTAAATGCAATGGGTCATTGGTTATATTCTATTTGACAAAGTATGAATGATAAATAAATTAGGCTGTCAGCTTGTGATGAATCATCAAATAAATCAATCAATCAATGAATTTTCTTGCTGAATTTGTATGACAAATGTTTTATGTGTACACAATTTGATTCCTACGATTGATCTTCTCGGAATATGTATGCTCTCAACGAGGCCTTTATTTCCATTCATACGCTTTTCTCTCATGTTGTTGAATATTTGTCTTTTAGCTCATGTGGAATACGTGTGATAATGAATAAGTAAATACAAATCTAACTTCCGGTTCATCGTCATATGAAATGTTAGTGACGTATCATGTAGACTCTGCACAAACAAAATCCAAAACACCAAACTATGACGACTGAGTAACAGAGACCACATGAGAAACAAGAGAAAGCGAGATCAAAACAGTGCAAGTCCAAAAATTCAAGTCAAGAGTATACACATTTAAACCTATGAATTGAAAGATAAGGTTATAATCAAAGGCATCGATTACTAATACACGTCGAGAATAAGATGAAATAGCAAGAACTAAAAAGCCAACTCAGCATGATAGCACCTGCGGCATATCAGTCGCTTGTAACAATACAAAAAGAAACACATCACTGGGTTAAACTTTGTTTAAACGTTGGTTTGATACAGGCTACTACTCAAAGCATATACTATCACGACGCCACCTATCTCTGGGCAATGCTGGCCTCACGGATGAAGCAAACTGGAGTTGATTATAGGAACGGAGGAGAAATGATGAACATATCTAAAGGAGCTGTCGTAAAAGGTTTAATTGATTCAAAGATTTCGATTCAGTCGGAAGATGAGTCTCTTACAAATTTTAATATAGACAACTCTGATAGATTTTAGAATTTAATTTACAGTTTAATTACAGTAGATTTATTAAAGTTTTAATTTATAGTTAACCAGTTTCCTGGTATAAATATATGTCGAGCTATATAGAGAGGGAATTGCGAAAGGTACTTTTAAGAGATTTTGAAAAGTGTGGAAAGCTTGCAAAGTATGCTGCTACAAAATAATCCATTAATGCAGCGCCGTTAAGGATGGTCTAATCTTCCGTATCCCAGGCAAAAAAATCTCATTCATAACACGAAGTTGAAGCTAAACTCCTGGTGTCATATTTCCGGTTCAATTTGAAAATGTACTTGTACATGTACATGTATATCCAAGAAAAAATTCAATTATAATGATCTTCCATATCTATATTATACATATATATATATATATATATATATATA
>CAJHZI010000543.1:0-145000 GCA_905160935.1 Enchytraeus crypticus
ACTACGTAAACTATCATCCGAATATATTGCTTAAAAACTAAATTGATACCAATGGAATTTTGATCAATGAAAAAGAATAAATACAAAACAACTGATTCATTTCGCTTGGCAACAAAGCAGCGAAAAAGTTTGTTCAGGATGAAAGTTAAACTTTTAATCAGTTAAAGAAAGCACCATCAACGGCGCGATGCACCATCAATAAATTTCATTGTTGATCAATTTGCACGACTAGTGGGCGTGTTATTATACAGTTTGCCTGCAGATCAAGAGTTCAAAACACAGTCAAGCTCTCTCTGACAGTATTTTCATGCTGCAAAAACAGACGTTAAAGTTAACTTTTATTTACAAAGACGGCTAATCAATCCAGTCCAGAGATAGCTTCAAAGCAGGCAATTTTTGTTACCATGCTGATAAATATATTTATATATTGTTTTGCTTTTGCTTGATGATTACAAATTTTTAATCCTAACACGCAATAGAGTATGCTGCAATGTACCAATGCGCAGTGTTCAATAAAACGTAATAATATTCTTACGATAGATCACAATTTGTTAAAATATTTTATTAAAATCACGAGATCTTAAGTTTATTTACTATTTTTCTGTAGATACTTGTTAACATAAAAATCTTAAGACATATTATTCACAACAATGCCAATACCTCACATCGTTGTCAATGACTCACATCATTTTCAATGACTCACATCATTTCACTTGACTCACAATGACTCACATCATTGCCAACGACTCACAATCACTCACATGACTCACAATGACTCACACACATCATTGCCAATGATTCACAATGACTCACATCATTTCACATGACTCACAATGACTCACATTTTTGCCAATGACTCACAATAACTCACATAATTTCCAATGACTCACATCATTTCACATGACTCACATCATTTCACATGACTCACAATGACTTATAATGACTCTCATCGTTGCTGAATTATAAAATATTTTAAATTCTTTAATGGTAACTCGAGAGATCCATGATGTTCAATTTCGTTGTAGACAAACGCTCTTTCAGCAACTGATAGTAAAGTCGATTACGTTGATGAAGGTGACATTTATAGGCTGCTAACAAGGGGCAAGTGACGACCACCATTCATAACTTCGTCTAAAATAAATAAAAGAAATCACATTTAGTAGGTAACGCTTATCTTTCATTCTCAATTATTATGCAAACCAAAATACTAAATAGTCAATAACAGAATGCATCAAACTGAGTAAATAGTCACTGTCAAAGAATTGATAACTCTTAATGACTAGGGCTACATAAGTACAACCACAAATTAATTATCAGACTAAACATTTCTTAAATTATATGTAGTTCCACCAGAGTACGCTGTACACACAATTTTATTTTATTTTAATATTGTTGAATGAGTAATTAGTTAACTGAATTGTTGTTTGATTCGTTCTATGGACAGATCAATCAATTGTTTTGTTGACTTTTGATTTATTTAGTGATTATTTGATGGCTTTATTTATTTACTGATTATTGGCGTTAAATTATATGTTAAACGGAATACTGTATAGTATATGTATGGTATATGTATTTCATACGTACGTCAATGAAAACAGTTCTTAGTCAACCAGTTAGACTACTAGTAAATGGTTCGATGTATCGTTTTCGATAGGATATATCGATTAATCATCCGTTAATCTTCATTGATTAATCATCGATAGGATATATCGATTAATCATCCGTTAATCTTCATTGATTAATCTTCATAGATTAATCATCGATTAATCTTCATCGATTAATCTTCATAGATTAATCATCGATTAATCTTCATCGATTAATCTTCATAGATTAATCATCGATTAATCATCGATAGGATATATCAATTAATCATCCATTAATCTTCATTGATTAATCATCGATAGGATATATCGATTAATTATCGATTGTCTTAAATATTGTCTTCATCGATTAATTATCGATTAATCATCGATAGGATATATCGATTAATCATCCATTAATTATCGATACATATTAGGGCGAGACTCACCGATTCGTTGACTTGAGCGACATACACCACAGGGGCGCTGCTTTCAGGTTCAGTCAATGGACCTCTAGTGGGCAGAGGCAGGATACCAGATGAACTGATGGGGAGCAGGGTGTCAGATGAACTGATGGGGGGCAAGGTGTCAGATGAATTGATGCCCTCCGCCTCTGGTTCTATCTTTGTCATGTGCAGTTCAGCACTAACATGTGATTCTTGATGGACTGAAGAAATGAAGAAAAGTAAAATATTAAAAATAACTCACTCAATAATAATATATCAATTCATTCGTTCATTCATTCATTCAGCATCTATGACAGTTATCTCTTATACAACGCTCACAGTTCGCTAATGGTTTATTGCAGACTAGTAAAACACACGTCATAGAAATAATCAGCCCTGAGATTATGATGACATCAATTACTTTTAATAACGTGCTCAAACCGTTAGGCAGTTAAGTCCATTATCTGCTTAACAAGTTTTGTGAAAATCCAAAACTGTCTGATCAGCGCGACCGGAATTTGAATCCACGAGAAATTAATTCACCCCAGGCTCTGTCATTTAAAATTTCTTGACAAGTCATTATTGATAAAGAAAGAAGAAAAAGCAATACGCAAATTTTAACGACTGTTTCTAAATCTCAAATCGTACCGTAGGTAGCTGTCCGGCAGGGTTTCGAACCCTTGGACCCTCTTTCTTTCAATTTCTTTTCAATTAAACATCCTAGAAACTCGGCCACGAGCCGACACGATCAAACTATAACAACAACAACAATAATAATAATAATAATAATAATAATAATAATAATAAAATAATAATAATAATAACAATAATAATAATCAATAATAATAATAATCAATAATAATATCTCTCTGCTCTGGGAGGTCCGTGCTGGCTGCGTTTGTTTACCTTTCGCGCACTTAACATTGCTTTTTCGCGATTTTTATTATTTATTAGCCAACCCCAGCCCTCGTCATTCTGCCAACAGAAGGATTGAGCTTCAGTAATTCATCCGCTCGCCAAGAGTTTTTCGCTTTTTCTGCCATTTCGTCAAAATTTGGAGTCAGTTATGAGCTACAGGTGTGAATCTGTTTACAGGATTTCCCAAGGCTATAAATAGACTCGATATTCACGGTGCTGTTTATAACTTCACGCTTGAATGCCGCCTCGCAAGCATACATGGTCTCTGTCTCAGGATGCTAACAAGAGAAACGGTACTTGCAGTGTGTGCTTAGAAGTGTTTCAGTTGCACATTAGAGACGGGTCTGTTCACCTACATGGCCCCCGTGACAACCGGTGCCTAGGGTCTCACAAGCCCCCAATTGAAGCTCAGGGGACATTCTCATCACAACGCTCCTCTAGTGATGTAAGGGATGAGGACCACCATCCACCCGTATTTCCATCAAACAGCATCCCCCCGATACGCCATCCTTCTGATGCAACTACAGTATTTGCTCATCCCAACCTTACCAGTGGTACTATCAAGCATATTCCTAAATCTGTTCGAGCCACTTGCGCCACCTACTTGATAAATATACTTGATAGAATCTCTAAGTGCGTGGACGACTTAGAAGCATGGAAATCTCTTCTTGCCATTGGCGAAGACATATTGCTAGCACCTAAAAGAACAGGGAAAAGGCACAATATGGCGTCCTTGATTCGCAAAAGAGTGTCCGGGGTGGAAGTTCCTGTTTCAGATGACGAAAGAGCGAAGTTTCGCAAATCTTCCAGGCCGCGTACTCCTGAGGAATCCCTCCGATCCATAGTGACCTCAAAGATCGAAGACGGAAATTTAAGAGCAGCCGTGCGAATCCTGTGCTCAGAAGAGTCGCTGGCCCCGAATAATGATGAAACTTACAGAGAGCTGAGTCTGAAACATCCATCAGCGGACAGTACACCCCGTAGTCTTCTTAGCTCAGCCCCTCCCCAAGCGAATACGCTCCAAGTCACTGAAGCGGAGGTAATGAAAGCCGTGAAAAGTTTCCCCGCCGGTTCTTCTGGGGGCCCGGATGGTCTGAGGCCACAGCACATCCTGCAGCTGGTGACGTGCCCCATAATGGGCAGGGAGACTCTAACAGCCATTACCGGTTTTGTAAATCTCCTTTTGCTGGGTAAATGTCATCAGGAAGTCAAGCCGTTTCTTTTTGGAGCCAACCTGATTGCTCTGAAGAAAAAGACAGGCGGGCTTAGACCGATTGCTGTGGGCTACTCTTGGCGCAGGATCGCTGCCAAATGTGCTAATTCCTTCGCCCTAGACAGGCTCTCAAACTCTCTTCAACCTATCCAGGTAGGCGTGGGTGTCAAAGGAGGTTGTGAAGCCGCCGTGCATGCCACCCGACGATTCATTACCAGCATGCCAGACGATTGGGTAGTGGCTAAACTGGACTTTTGCAACGCTTTCAACTCCCTGAAAAGGGTTCCCATGCTAGAAGCTGTAGACTCTTCACTACCTGAGCTGGGGCCTTTCTGCCGTCTGTCCTATGAAGACCCAAGTGTTCTACGTTTCGGTCAACGGGTGATCATGTCTAGCGAGGGGGTACAACAGGGTGACCCTTTGGGCCCTCTCCTGTTCAGTTTGACAATACACCCGTTGCTCCAGTCGCTATCTTCTTCTCTGAAAATAGGTTACTTAGACGACATAACTGTGGGCGGGGTTGAGTCTACCGTGGCGGATGATATCTCAAGGCTGATGGTTGCGGGAAAGGCTTTGGGGCTAAGCCTGAATATAAATAAATGTGAGCTCATTACCACTCGATCCGACAGTAACTTTCCGGCCATCAATACATTCATTCGTGTAAAGCCTGTCGAAGCCAGTCTACTTGGAGCTCCATTGCAGACGGGTCAAGCTATGGATTTGGCTCTCAATACTCAGTGCTCTAAACTAGAGAGAGCCGCGAGCCGGTTGAAGCTCATCTCCGCACACGACGCTCTAACGATATTGCGGAGCTGTGTAGGTTCTTCAAAACTCATATACTTATTGCGTGCCTCTCCATGTGCGGGTCATCCAGCATTGCAGAATTATGATTCCATCATGCGAAAGTCGCTCAGTAGCATCGTTAATATTAATGTTAACGAAGCTCAATGGATTCAGGCTAGCCTGCCAATATGCTACGGAGGATTGGGTATACGCTCTGTCTCGTCGCTGGCACCTTCTGCCTTTTTGGCTTCAGCCGCGGGGACTGGCGTTCTACAGGATTCAATCCTTTCCGGATTCTTTCAAATTCCCGACTTGGAGATATCCAGGATTCAGGGCATTTGGACTGCTCTGTCCACATCCGAACCTCCAATCGGTATGACGGCTAATAGCATGAAGGCTTGGGACTCAAAGGTCACTACTGCTTTGCACACGGAACTCCTTGCGAAGCCACTTTTGCCACAAGAAAAGGCGCGGCTGCTCGCAGTGTCGGCCCCCCCATAGTGGAGACTGGATTAAGGCTTTACCAATCTCATCATGCGGCCTCCGTCTGGACGACGAAGCAGTCAGAGTCGCGGCCGGTCTTCGTCTGGGCACTACCTTATGTGAGCCACACAACTGCATTTGTGGTGTCTCAGTCAATGCGTTAGGCATTCACGGCCTGTCGTGCAAGCGTAGTGCCGGCAGAATCAGCAGACATCAGTTCATAAACGACTTGATCTGGCGCGCCCTGAGTCGAGCGAATATCCCAGCCATTAAAGAGCCCCTGGGATTGATCCGCACTGATGGTAAACGTCCAGACGGTGTCTCTCAAATACCATGGGCAGAGGGGAAGTGTGTTAGCTGGGACGTCACTGTTACGGACACTTTCTCAATTAGCAATCTCGGCCTTTCTTGCGCTGCTGCTGGTGCTGCAGCAGAGGCCGCGGCTAATAGGAAAACTCTGAAGTATGCCGAAATCTCTGGCAACTATATCTTCATGCCCTATTGCCTTTGAGACCCTGGGGCCCATCAACTCTCTCGCATCAGACTTTATTGACGAAATAGGCAGGAGGACCAGCGCCATTACTGGTGATAAGCGCGAAAAATCTTTTCTGTGGCAGCGACTGTCTATTGCTCTCCAGCGATTCAATGCAGTCTGCTTCAGTGGCACTTTGGCTAAAGCGGCTTCCCAGAGTGCTAAGGAATTATTTTAATCGCTTTTTAAAAAACTTTTAATTAAATAAAGTCTCTTTTATATTATAAAAAAAAAAAAAAAATAATAATAATAAAGGTTTAGCGTCGGTTTTCTCATACCAGGATGATGTCAGGGACGTCCTCATCACAAGTCACTACAAATCGATTCATCCCAAACTATCTAAAAAAACACGTGTTGAAGAGAAAGAAAAAGATCCTAAACGGTGCCGATCCGGTGATCGAAAATACAGTCAGGCAAGCTGAAAAAAGTCTATGGTGGGAAGACACGAGTTTTCAACCTACAACGGAAAGTGAAAATAGTAGAACACGAGCGAAGATCAGAAGGCAGAGAGTTC
Source organism: Enchytraeus crypticus (assembly GCA_905160935.1). Taxonomy (NCBI): domain Eukaryota; kingdom Metazoa; phylum Annelida; class Clitellata; order Enchytraeida; family Enchytraeidae; genus Enchytraeus; species Enchytraeus crypticus. Next base: position 6,470 of record CAJHZI010000543.1, read on the forward strand.
CAAACAGTAGGAGCGGAGAAAGAAGGTGAACATCTACCTAACGAAGTGAGAATATTAGGAATTTTGAGCTGTTTGGCATCGGAAGAACGAAGCTTACGAGAAGGTTGATATTGGATTAGGAGATCAGAAAGGTAAGAAGGTTTACCAAAGAGAAGTGTTTTGAAAGTTAACAGAGCAATTTTATACTTAATTCTTTGAACTACAGGAAGCCAATGAAGATTATTAAGCAAGGAACTAGAGGTGGCCTGAAGCCTCGAGGATCGACAGACAACACGTGATAGAGAATTCTGAAATGAAAAAATGGTAGGAAGGTAGAATTAGTAACCTACCAGTGTGAGGAACCTCGCTACTGTTGATAGAGAGTTTGCTTGGACTAGAGGAAGTAAAGCTGGTGGCCACGCCCGTGTGAGAGGCTGTAGAGGTCGCTAGGCTGCCCATAGATGTGAACTGTGAGACAGCCTCCGATGATTGCTTGTAGCGTCCAAAAGCTTCGTGTCTAAATCAATCAATCGATCGATCAATCAATCAGTCAATCGATCGATCAGTTGGTCAGTCAGTCAATCGTTCAATTAATCGATCAAGCAATCAATCAGTCAGTCAGTTAGTAAATCAATCAATCAATCAATCAGTCAATCGATCGATCAATGTCAGTCAGCCAGTCAAACGATCAATCAATCGATCAATCAATCAATCAAACATGCTCCACATTATATTGGATGAGTTTTAATATTCATAAACATATATGAAAATGGGAAGTTGAGAAAAAATTAATTAGAAGAGTTATGTACAATGGGCCAGCCGTTAGGCAGTACTTTGAGATAGAAAGAAAGAGAGATAGAGAAAGTGCGATAGAGAGAGCGAGATAGAGAGAGATAAAGTGAAAGTGAGAGAGAATATATATATAAAGCTAAAAAGCTAATGTTAACGTTAGTTTCCTCACTCGAAACTGATATCAGTGACGGTTGAGCCCAGGATTTGAACCCCGCACATACTGATCATCAGTCGAATATCTTGACCGACTTCGCCACTGGCTCCAACCAATAATGAAGAAAATTAGCGATTTATCAGGAATTAACTTGTTTCTTTAGTAATTTGCAGCATCAACAACGTGAACGTCTATGTACTTGTTGTGTGCTGCTTCTTTCTCATTACCAGTCATTTCTGTCTGCCATATTATTGCTTCATTGAATTGCGTCATATACGAACCCTTTTCTTTCAGCGCTAGCATCTCTAGCTGCACTAGAGTTGAGAAGTTTATGTTTTGTTCGTTATGTATGGAGTCTATTTTATCAGAGAGGGGTATGGTCTTAATCTGCTCTCAGCCAGCTAAAGTACGAAAAAACTATCAGAATCTTCCAACTTCGCAGTACCTATGCAAACTAAATTTACAACAAAACGGTGTTAAAGGTATTTTATTCTAAATCTCCTTGCTTAAAACTTATTGTAAAAAATCAACTAAAGTAGCATGGCCGAAAGTAGTAAACAATTTAAACTGAAATATCAAAATTGAAGCGGAGATAATGGGCTACAAATAAAAAAATTCAGTCGAATCATAAAACTGAGTTAACCAGCTTTTCTTAAAACTGGAAAATTTGTATGTAGGGGAATTCAAACAGAGCAACTAATGAGCATGTAAACCAATGCTATCGCTACATGTAGATTTAAGATTCATTGATGCATTGCTTTGATCAATTACCACTAATGTTTAATTTAACTTATTAATCAGTTAGTAAGTTAAGTAAATCTCTAAATTAATAAATTAATTGAGTTAACTAATAGAGATTGAACTAAACCATTAGCACAATTTCTACCTAGGTTTAAAAATAATCATGAGGGAAGAATTAGGAACACTGAATCAACCTATCACTTAGTAATTTGAATCAACCAATAAGATCATTACTTAGTGTAGAGATGTTTGTGCTCGAAGCCAATGTTCTGAACGTTTTCTTGCACACTCAGCGACAACGACAGAGGTCTGGGTGGGGTGGGTTGTGGCAATATGTCTGGTCTCTGTGAGTCTGCAATGAAATAAGATCATCATCATCATTATCATCATCATCATCATCACTGTCGTCATCGTCGTCGTCATCATCGTCATCATCATCATCATCATTGTCGTCATCATCATCATCATCATCATTGTCGTCATCGTTGTCGTCGTCGTAGTCATCATCATCGTCATCATCATCGTCGTCATCATCATCATCGTCGTCGTCATAATCATCATCATCATAGTCATCGTCATCATCATCATCATCATCGTCGTCATCGTCGTCATCATCATCATCATCATCATCTTCATCATCATCATCATCTTCAGTTTAATCCCAGTTTAACCAGGCTCAGAATACGAATAGACCTTCTCCGCTGCTCTTTTCCCACACCATATCATCAGTCAATCCCCTATATTATCATACACTTTGAAAAATTCTGTAGCAATTTTTGGAGCGTAGGCGCTCACTAACCGAATGCCCTTTCTGGCATTGGTTTGGATCTTAGTGCTTAATGAAATAGGCCTAGGAAAAGTATGGGAAATAAACATAATAATAACATTACTTACTTAGACAATATTATAAAGACTAAGATATATACGATATCAAATTCAATCTTGCGGAGGGTGATGTGAATGGTTCTGCGATGGATCGAGTTCAATGGAAGCTGAGGGTTGAAGAGACTACTCTAGTCTCCTCAACCATGTTCTCTCTAGTCAATAGTCTCTAGTCAATAGTCTCTAGTCAATAGTCTCTAGTCAATAGTCTCTAGTCAATAGTCTCTAGTCAATAGTCTCTAGTCAATAATCTCCAGTCAATAGTCTCTAGTCAATAGTCTCTAGTCAATAGTCTCTAGTCAATAGTCTCCAGTCAATAGTCTCTAGTCAATAGTCTCTAGTCAATAGTCTCTAGTCAATAATCTCTAGTCAATAGTCTCTAGTCAATAGTCTCTAGTCAATAATCTCTAGTCCAGTCTCTAGTTTCCAGTCTATAGTCTACAGTCTCTTTGACGTCCCTAAAATCATCCTTATATGAGGAAACGGATGTTAAACCTTAATTATTATTATTGTCATTAGTTTCTAGTCTCCACAAAGTTAGGCTATGCCTAACAGAGCTCGAAAATAAAATAAAATTGAAATAACAGTTCACAACATCATCGAGCACTCTAATACGTAGCGAAATTGCTAGAAATGGCATAACGCATGGTATTACACCCGGAAGCGGCGTAAAGTAGACTAAATGAAATATATCACAATGTAGAGTAGATCAAAGTATTTTCTACATGCAATCGAAGTGCGAGTGACATGCAATGAAAGATAAATGCTCAAGGTCCATTACAGCTATAAGAATGGAAAGTTAAAAAGGTAACAGTTTACTTTATTACATATAAAGGCTAAAAAGCCGAGCTTAGCGTAAATATGCTGCGTCAAAAGCAAGCCAGTGAACGGGTTAGCCCAGGATTTGAACCCTGCTGCTACTGACACGCAGTCGAGTACCATGCTACAGCCTCTATAACGAGTATAGCAGAGACCTGGCGGCGCGTCAGATTTAACGTCTGTTTCTGGAACAATCGATTTCTTTCTGCCTCCTACAGATCTCCTTTTGCCAGGTATTGACCTCACTGAATCAATCAATCAATCAATCAATCATTCAATCAATTTAATCTATCAATCTATCGATATAATATATATATATATATATATATATATATATATATATATCGATCAATCAATTCATCGACCAATATATCGATAAATAAATCGTCGATCAATCAATAAAATTAATAAATCAATCGATCGATTAGTCAAGTAGTAGAACAGTCAGTGAATGAATGAATGAATCAATCAATCAATTATAATGGTCACACAGCGACTGAGTCCACGGTATATCAAATTCAAGATTCGATACTGATATATAAGTTTTCGCCGTTAAAGACAACAATATTAATAATACTAATAATATTTATTATTACTATTATTATTATTAATAAAATAGATTAATAGCTACAGTAATAGTAATAAAGTTTCTAAAACCTAACCATTGCAAAATGGAATTCAAAGGAAGATGATGCTGATGATGATAGTTGTAATAATAAAAATAATAATAATAATAATAAAATAATAAAAAGTAATAATCAGTTTGCTTGTGAATATTTTACACAATGAAAGAATGTAATATTTAGAGAAACTTGTGTCAGCTGGTACAGACTGAGTGGACTAGTAGGAGAGTACTTGGTTGACAAGCAGGAGGTCAGGGGTTAGAGATCTAGCTAGACCGCTTCCAGCGGTAACCTTATGATTCTCAATAGACGTCAGACTTAGTGTTACTGGTGCTACCTACTGTTACGTAGTGCAACAGGTGATGCTAGTGCTATTGGAGCTATTTAGTGCTATTGGAACTATTTAGTGCTATTGGTGATACATAGTGCTATTGGTGCTACTTATTGCTATTGATGCTACTTAGTGCTACTGGTGCTGCTTAGTGCTACTTAATGCTACTTAATGCTACTGGTGCTACTTAGTGCTACTGGTGCTACTTAGTGCTACTGGTGCTGCTTAGTGTTACTGGTGATGCTTAGTGCTACTGGTGCTACTTAGTGCTACTGGTGCTACTTAGTGCTATTGATGCTACTAAGTGCTACTGATGCTGCTTAGTGCTATTATAGCTATTTGGTGCTACTGGTGCTACTATTTTCTACTGGTGTTACTTAATGCTACTGGTGCTGCTTAGTGCTTCTGGTGCTACTTATTGGTACTGGTGCTTCTTAATGCTACTTAGTGCTACTTAGAGCTACTTCGAGCTACCTAATGCTACCGGTGCTACGTAATGTTACTAGTGCTACTGGTGTTCAAGAAGTTAGATTTTTCAGAAAAGAAAAGAAATACAGACAACGAAACTCAATCTGACCTTTGAATACTGTATCTGCAAAAAAGTTTTGAAAGCGCTGAGCATAGAAACCAGGCTGATGAACTGATATAGTGTCCTATCAATCAAAGAATCAATCAATCAACCAATCAATCTATACATAGACACCAGGCTGATGGACTGATATAGTGTCCTATCAATCAATTAACCAATCAATCAATCAATCAATTAATGAATACATAGAAACCAGGCTAATGAACTGATATAATGTCCTATAATCAATAAATCTATCAATCAATCAATCAATTATTGAATACATAGAAACTAGGCTTATAACTGATATAGTGTCCTATCAATCAATCAATCAATCAATCAATACGTAGACACCAGGCTGATAAATTGTTAGTGTTACGTTATTTTTATCAATCAATCAATAAAGAAATCCGTCAGCAACGAACCCCGTCGAGCACCATGGCCTTGAAGGTGTGCTCGAGTCTTTTGGTGAAGCGGTAGCTCTGCAGGATGTCGATGACTCCTATGTACAGGGCCAGCTGCTCTCCTCTACCATTCGTCGCTGGGATCCCACCTCGACAACTAGAAGATTAGAATAATATCGAGAAATATTAATCATTAACATCATCATCAACATCATCACCATCACCATCACCACCACCACCACCACCACCACCACCACCACCACCACCATCATCATCATCATCATCATCATCATCTTCCCTTGAATCCCAGTTCAACCAGCATCGGGATACGAATAGACTGTCACACTTCCTCTCTGTCCCACATCACATCATCTAGAAATATTAATACAATGTTAATATAATAAAGATATATATTAATGTAATAGGAAAGCCTCGTGGCGCAGGGGTAGAGTGCTCGCCTGTTGATCGAGAGGTCGCGGGACTCTCGATGAGACTGCGATGAGACTGCGTAGTGACGTTGGTGTTTCTCTTCCGGGGGGAGAATAAAAACCTAGTCGTGTACACTTGGTGGTGTCAGTCTGATGGATAGCTGACCTTAATGTTCCATTTCTTATCTAGATCCGTCCGTGTCGAGACCGAAGAGGGATTAACGGCATGCTAAACGGAAGTTTAAAAAACATATTATTATTATTATTATTATTATTATTTATGCTGTATTAGCAACAGACCTATTTATAAACGAAACACTTGTAATGGTGTATTTGCAATTTCACCATTTGTAAAAGAAGCAAGCAATCTTTGTAATAGTAATAAATTCAACAAACATATATTCTACCAGCAATAGAATAGTCTAAAATGTAATTATCTGCAAAATAATAGTAATAAATGCAACAAACATATATTCTACCAGCAATAGAATAGTCTAAAATGTAATAATCTGCAAAATAATAGTAATAAATACAACCAGCATATATTGTACAACAACAACAACAAAATTAGAGTGCTACTGTCGTCAGTAACAACATTGAGCACTATGGTACCAAATCAATTCGATGAGCAGGGTTTGGGGTCCAAAAACGGTGCGATCCAAAATCCGGGAGTTCGGTCCGAGGAAGGGTACTAGTGGAATGGAGTGGAATGGAGGTTTACGTGTTGGTCTTAGTTCATGTGTACTGGTTGAATATGAGTGGTCAAAAAGAAAAGCCTTCAACCGTCTATGTAACTGTTCATATGAAAGGAAAGGATGATCAGCAGAAGATGAGGGGGTGCGTAAAGTGGAAGGAGAGAATTCCAGATCTGAGGAGCGGTGTGCTGGAAGGAGCGCTTGGAGAGCTTACTGTGAGAAGGGATGGTGGGTCGCTCTAAGGTGATTACCTTACAGGACCTAGTGGATGACTGCATAGAGGAAGGCTGTCTCACTTGTATTAAGTGGGACATGTAGCCTATACCAGGGGTGATGATAGACTGATATGTCAGAGAAGCTGTCTTGTACACAATGCGTTCTCTGACTTTGAGCCAGTGCAGAGACTTCAGGAGAGGAGTCACATGGGAGTGCTTAGAGCGGCGGAAAACTGCACGTGCGAGGGAATTCTGGATAAACTGCAGTCTGTCGATCTCACAGCTTGGGAGATTCAGAAACAAGGAGTTACAGTATCCAGTATAGATTGCACGAGAGCCAGAGGTGAGAGAGGGAAGCCTCATTCAGTTTTGACAGTTGTTGAGGTGTCCCAAATAGCACAAACTCAGTCTTGGATGGATTCAGTGCTAAGAAATTGGCAGACATCCATGAAGATATCGACTGGAAGGATTGCTGTAGGCGTCTTTGGCATCAGGAGAGGAGTGGGGGGTGAAGCATATGTATAGCTGAGTGTCGTCAGCAAAAAGTTGGTGGTCAAGTGAATGAGAGGAAATCAATGAGCTTAAAGGCGTAGTGTAGGGGTTGAACAGGATTGGACCAAGAACGGAGCCTTGAGGCACACTGTACTTGAGGTTGGAAGGTGGAGATGCGTACTCTTGCACTTTTACGCTGAGAGTACGATCGGCAAGATATGAGGTAAACCATGCAAGAGCATTGTAAAAGTAAAGTAAAAGTAAAACACGCATTATAGTGAATAATCAACTATGTTGATATCTATCACTTTTAAAACCACATGTTTAATCCGTTAGGCAATTTAGACCATTTTCCGTATAACCAGTCCAGTGAATGTCCGCGATTTTACTCTCAGATCAGCGCGGCCGGGATTCATTGCCATGGATACCAAACCAAGAGGAAAGACGCTGTAGGAAGATTTGGTGATCTATGGTGTCAAAGGCCGCAGATAGATCGAGCATGCAGAGCCCAGTGACACGATGAGTGCTCATGGCGTTAGTGATGGTGTTGCAGATTGAGAGAAGAACAGTTTCAGTAGAGCGGTTTTTGGTGTATGCCGATTGGTGTTCATTAAATAGGTCATTGGATTCAAGATGAGTGGAGAGTCTACGAAAGACTAATCTCTCAGTGAGTTTGGAGAGGTATGGTAGCTTGGATATTGGTCTGTAGTTGGAAAGTGATTCCTTATCCAGTGAGGGCTTTTTCAACAGTGGTGTGACGATGGCATTTTTGAATGAATGAGGAAATGTGCCAGTGGACAAGGAAAGGTTGACTATCTGGGAGATTGTGGGTGCGAGAACTTGGATGCACTTCTTCAAGAGAGAAGTAGGGATAGGATCGAGTTCACAAGGCTTAGGGAGTGAATCCAAGACTTGTTGCATAATCTCATCGATGGTGACAGGGGTAAAGCTGTGGAGCTGCTCATGGATTGATTTGGTTGGTTGAATGTAGTGAGGTGTTGAGCTGGCTACATGAGTGATAGAGGACCAGAGTTTATTGATTTTGTCGGAGAAGTGCAAGGCAAATTGATTGGGAAGTGATTTGACAGGAAGTGAAGGCAGGGAAGGAGAGGGTGTCCTGTGTAAAAGCGTGTTAACCGCTTTCCATAAGTTCCTGGAGTCAACTGCATTGCTGACGACGGAGGAGTAGTATTGCTGTTTGGCTGATGCAATGGCGGTACGATACAGCTTGTATTGTAAATTTGAGGTGGTTTTCCAAACCACGGCATGGGTTTCGCGCCACTTCCTGTCAGCTTTAAGACACGCAGCCTTTAACTTAGCCAGCTCAGGAGTGAACCAGGGATTAGACTCTCTGACTATTTTGCTAGTCAAAGGTGCGTGCTTATCAAGCAGAGCAGAAAGGGTGGAGTTGTACTGTAGTACAAGTTCAATGAGATCAGAAGTCGACTTGATTAGAGTCGAGATTAGAGTCGAGTTCTCGAGATCAGAACAGAATTGATTGATGTTGATGATATTTACTTTGCGATATGATATTGTGGTGGTGTTTGGAACAGTTTTAGGTTTGATATGGTTGAATGAGCAAGTGACAGGGAAATGGTCGGATGGGGAATGAGATAGAATGTCAATACTTGCAGGATCAAGTGCTGACACAGAGGGGGTAATGACTAGATCTAGGGTGTGGTTATCCAAGTGTGTGGCAACGTTGACGTGTTGTACAGCGTTGCAGGATTTAAGTAAACTATTGAACTGCTGGGTAGCGTGATCTAGTGGTTTGTCAACATGAATATTGAGATCACCAGTGATGACATAGTCAGATTTGGACGAGGTAAGAGAAGACAGCAATGCAGCAAACTCCGATAGGAACGTAGAAAAGGGTTTGACATAAGGAGATGATGTAGGCGGACGGTACACGACATGCACGGTATATGAGTTGATTTTGACAGTTGCTGAAATGGCTTCAAAAGAATATTTATGTGAGCAACTGCTCAGGAGAGTGAAAGGCGTCCTAAAAAGGAGGGCCACTCCACCACCCTTAGCGCCAGAGATTCTGGTATCACGGTTAGCAATATGCATTTCGCAACCAGGTGGAAGGATGGCCATCAGCTCACTAGGTGAGGTTTTGGCTGATAACCAAGTTTCACTTAAGGCGAAACAGTCAAATTTGTAGGTGTTGGCTAAGTCGTGTAGTGCAATAGTGTGATCAGAGTTGGAGAGCGATCGAATGTTGAGGGAGCATAGTGAAACATTGATGCGGAGAGAATTTATTGCATTAATGCGAGGAGACATGGCGAGGAGGTAGTAAAAATGAACAGTTAGTGCTATGAAAGTAATATAATATAGTTAAGTAGATGGAATACAAAACACTATTTTGGCCATAAGTTATATAAATACAAGTTCAGTTAAAAATCATGTGGCAGTACTGTACTACTGAACGCTATTAGACAGTAAAATTCAAAGCTATTAAAAGTAAACAAGCCAAAAAATAAACAACAAACACGTTTTGACAAAAACCACGTTTAGTTAGAATGCGTAAGTATAAGGTAAAATGTTATATGGAGAGAAAATTTATTGAAAAAAAAATTCTAATAGGAACAATCATACCTGGGTTCCGCAACGCTGTAATTCACGAAGAAGAAGGCGGCTAGGACAATTGAAAAGAGAACTTTATTACGAGTTCTATTGACAAATATTCTTAGCGGCCATCTTTGACAGCGGTACCCTTCCGTTACTTTAGTACCAGCAATAGAATAGTCTTAAATGCAAAATCATATATTGTACCAGCAACAGAATAGTCTTAAATGCAAAATCATATATTGTACCAGCAACAGAATAGTCTTAAATGCAACTATCATACGTTGTATCAGGAATGTTGCTGGCTGCCTGTATGGATTCTATGGCTGTTGTATATATAGCAACACGGGGTCTCAGTGATTTACGTCTTCCACCTGTGTAATACCAATCAATCGATCACACAGTCAAATCAATCAAAGTCAATCAATATGGCGATCATAATAAAACAATTGGCTAATCTAGCGATCAATATATCAATCCATCAATCAACCAATCAATAGATCAGCTGATCAATCAACCAATCAATAGATCAGTTCATCAATCAACCAATCAATAAAGTGTAAAGGGCCCTGGGCTAAAAAAAAGATAAAAGAGACTTTTATTATTATTATTTTTATTATTGGATGATTATTTTTATTGGATGATAGATCAGTTCATCAATCAACCAATCAATATATCAATCCATCAATTAACCAATCAATATATCAATCCATCAATCAACCCATCAATGATCCATTAATGAATCAAATTTAATTTAAAATAATCAATTTATTATAATAATTAATTATTAATGATCATAAAAACCTCCAGTGAGATTTTAAATTTAAGACATTCACGTATGAATAAAATACAATTAATAGCAATATAATAATAAATACTTATAATATTATAATAGAATTCTGGGACTCTTGTTGGATACACCAAATGATTAAACGATATGAGAAACTATAAATTTAATATTTACATTTTATATTTATTGTATGAAAATAATCGAATCATCCAATAATAAAAATAAAAATAACAAAAGTCTCTTTTATCTTTTTTTTAGCCCAGGGCCCTTTATACCCCAGGGCATTAAAAATTTCAAAAAATAATAAATTTATAATAAAAAAGCTAAAAGCTAAGGTTAAAGTCAGTTTCCTCACTCGAAAGCGATGTCAGCGACGGGCGAGCCCAGGATTTGAACCCCGCACATACTGATCCGCGGTCGAGTGTCTTACCTACTTCGCCACTGGCTCCAGCCAATAATAATAATAATAATCAGCTCGCAAATCAGTAGACTGGAGACTAAAGATTGGCGCGGTGACACAATGCACAAGGGATATTTACTGTGGAGTTTTAACCACGAAGTCAGGATTTCGATTCTTGGTCGACAAAATTCGAGATAAACTCAAGTAAGCGCAACAGGGCTTATCAAGCATTATGTTCCTTGAAGAATTAGTGACAGAATCTGGAGCATTAGGCATTACACAAAGTGGGTGACTGTCTCAGAAGACTGTGAAGTTTAGCACATCCCGCCAATATAAAACATTCTAGTCAGTGACGTGTGCTGTGGAGGCGTCCCTGTCATCAGCCTTGGATGAGGAAACGGACGTTAAATCCGTATTCTCATTGTTATAATTATTATTGCACAATGTGGGTGACTGTTTCAGAAGACTGCGAAGTTTAGCCAATACAAAACACTCTAGTCTGTGAGGAGCGACTGCCTGACCCACGAATTAAAAATAAAAAAATTGAAAAATTAAATATAAAAAAATTAAAAATAAAGACAAAGAATGTCTGTCACTTGAGCCTCAATGACCTGGGAAAGATCAACTAAAGTTCTACAGCTCTGTTCGAATGAAGACTTCGATAACTTCGACTTACTTGCTATCTCGTTACATTCTGAAGGCGTCAAACCTCCGCAATAGTCTTCTAGAAGATTCTGTAACAACACAAAGTTACTTTAAGAACAGAGACCAAAAGCCAAAAATAGCTAATGCTAACGTCAGTTTCCTCACTCGAAAGCGATGTCGGTGACGGGCGAGCCCAGGATTTGAACCCCGCAAATAAATACTTAAAGCAGCACTGATCCGCAGTCGATTAACTTACCGACATCGACCCTGGCTCCAGCCAGTGGCGAATCTATCACTGTATGACGAATCTATCACTGTATGACGAATCTATCACTGTATGGCGAATCTATCACTGTATGACGAATCTATCACTGTGTGGCGAATCTATCACTGTATGGCGAATCTATCACTGAGTGGTGAATCTATCACTGTATGACGAATCTATCACTGTATGACGAATCTATCACTGTATGGCGAATCTATCACTGTATGACGAATCTATCACTGTGTGGCGAATCTATCACTGAGTGGCGAATCTATCATTGAGTGATGAATCTATCACTGTATGACGAATCTATCACTGTATGGCGAATCTATCACTGTATGACGAATCTATCACTGTATGGCGAATCTATCACTGTATGGCGAATCTATCACTGTATGACGAATCTATCACTGTATGACGAATCTATCACTGTGTAGGGAATCTATCACTGTATGGCGAATCTATCACTGTATGACTAATCTATCACTGTATGGCGAATCTATCACTGTATGGCGAATCTATCACTGTATGACGAATCTATCACTGTATGACGAATCTATCACTGTATGACGAATCTATCACTGTATGACGAATCTATCACTGTATGGCGAATCTATCACTGTGTGTATGACGAATCTATCACTGTATGACGAATCTATCACTGTATGACGAATCTATCACTGTATGACGAATCTATCACTGTATGGCGAATCTATCACTGTATGACGAATCACAGTATGGAGAATCTACCAGTGCCTGATCTATCACTATAGATGAGGGTCTCAATGGATGAGCTCCTATCTCGATAGTTTATCCAGTAAACACTTGTAAATAGCATGACATTAATTTGAAACATTTTTAAAAAACGTTCTAGCTTTGAATATTAAAATAAAAATTAAACTATTTAAAAATAATGCTTGAGCAACACACCATAGATTTCTCAACTTTGTGAAGACCAACCAGTAGACTATAGTCCATGATCTTGAAACTCTGTAGAACCTAGACAAAACAATCAAAATACAGTTGGCAATAGTCAGTCACCTTAAGATACTCGATCGCGGATCAGTAGGAGCGGGCTTCAAATCCTAGGCTCGCCCGTCACTGACATCGCCTTCGAATGAGGAAACTGACGTTAACATTAGCTTTACCAAATTTACCAAGACAGCAGTAGGTTTTTAAATTCACACTCAACATTAAGGGAAGAACAAGGCAGAGTAGCTTGCGAAAGGATGAACTCGAAGAGTGATCTATGGATTTGTGGAGTGATCTAAGGATTTGTGGAATGATCTATGGAGTGCTCATTAAGTAAAGCATACTTTGAGTACGAGCACGTGTCATGGACCTGCAAATTAGAAAACACTAAAGAGAGAGATGATGATGATGATGATCATGATGGGTGGTCAACTAGATAGGATTTTTTAACCTCTTTAACGGCCTAGTACGTGTTATTGCATATTTGAGAGCTCAAAATTTAGTTATTTTCTAAACTTAAATCGATTTTGTTTGAAGATTTATTCTACATCCCTCAACCATTTTCCATTGAGGCTACAAATAGATTTATGTCTGTACGTTTACAGTTTCATAATATTATCAAGTTTCATTTGATTGCAATATTATTATTGCATTATTTTATCTTTTTGTTTCATTTCACTACTAAAGCGAAAGTCACACATATATGGAAAGCAGAAGTTAGAAGCCTAGAACAGCCAATTCTTTAATTTAAACATTTATAACCCTAAAAATTTAATAATAATTGATTAAATAATAATTAATAATATTAAAAAATTACATAATTTAAAAATTACCAACCCTACAATCTCGATCAATGGTTTTGATTAAAGCCATGTAAGTGTCGTATTCCAGTAGAAGACCGTCTGGATTTTGTTCCACAAAGTCAAGATCTTTGAGAGTAGGGGTGGCTTTGGCCTTCTCTTTCTTTGACGCACGACGCTTGTACGTGCTGCCCTTCAGATCGTATTTCTCGTGCAGTGCAATGTAGGACGGCAGTAGATTGTTCATCACAACAAATCGAATGTTTTTTCCGCCGCACTAAATTTACAATTAAATTTATTAGTTATTTTTCTCTCTAAAAGAGTAAAAAAAAAAAAAAAAAGAAATCAGTTAATCAATTATCGTCCAGTAGTTGTATAGTTATTTAAATTAATTAAAGTGACTATAAATACAAATCACACTAAAATCACACTGGAACGAGTTTCACGTCAAGATATGATTCTCTTTTTATAGGTCTATTCTCTTTTGCCTATTGTTGCATGTAATATCTAGATTAGCTGCCTTAGCCTGCCTAATCAAGATTATTAAAATGATAATTCTGTTTATTTAACAGAATAAACAAAGCAAGTATAACTTCCAATTGTAATTTATAACTTAACAACGACGGCATCAGAGTAGTAACAAAAACAACAACAACAACCACAAGAACAGCATAATAGATTTACTACTGATATTTTAATTAAATCTAATCAACCTAATTAGCATAATTTTACAACGTAACTTAAAATCTTCAATAAACCACTATGTTCAAATTTTAACTAACATCTTTTATCTTTTAGCACAGCGAAAGATCAAACAGCATATTTCTTGGGTTGCAGAGAAGTGCGTTAACGACTAGATCAAGTAAGCTGAGATTGAGTCAGTAAATGCTTTGAAGCTATAATCTAGTAGCCTAGTAGCCTATAGTCTAGTAGCCTTTAGTCTAGTACCCAAGTGTCTAATAGCCTATAGTCTAGTAGCTTATAGGCTAGTAGCCTAGCTGACCTGATAGCAGTAGAGACCATAGAACTTAGGCAGTAGAGTGCACGGGTTCTGATTCAGATTCTGCAATCAATCAATTAATCAATAAAACAATCAAAACAGTCAATCTATCTGTGGTTCAACAACAACAACACCGCAATTAGAGTGGCTCAACAACAACAACACCGCAATTAGAGTGGCTCAACAACAACACCGCAATTAGAGTGGCTCAACAACAACAACACCGCAATTAGAGTGGCTCAACAACAACAACACCGCAATTAGAGTGGCTCAACAACAACAACACCGCAATTAGAGTGTCTCAACAACAACAACACCGCAATTAGAGTGGCTCAACAACAACAACACCGCAATTAGAGTGGCTCAACAACAACAACACCGCAATTAGAGTGGCTCAACAACAACAACACCGCAATTAGAGTGGCTCAACAACAACAACACCGCAATTAGAGTGGCTCAACAACAACAACACCGCAATTAGAGTGGCTCAACAACAACAACACCGCAATTAGAGTGGCTCAACAACAACAACACCGCAATTAGAGTGGCTCAACAACAACAACACCGCAATTAGAGTGGCTCAACAACAACAACACCGCAATTAGAGTGGCTCAACAACAACAACACCGCAATTAGAGATCCATTGCTTTTAAAGATTAAAAAAAGGTTAGATGATCCAAAAAACAATAAATTTAAAGATTTAAATGATTTAATAACTCTGCTACAATAATTAGCAAAACGCCCTAATAAATAGTTAGAGCCATAAATATAATACAAAACATAAATTTTTTGTCATATCGCCACCACAATTGTTTGAAACACCACTGTCAGAATTAGTACAGATATGCTACAGTTTTCACCCAATGGGCAGTAAAATAATGCTACACACATTTCTAGATCAAAGCCGTAAAATCTTTGCATTTATCTGTGCTTGTAGCTCGATAATAATATCTATAAACGTGGTTTTATGCAGGAATGGAATGGAATGGAAAAATGGAATGGAAATACGAATGGCAAAAATAGGGAATTGACTGATGATATGGCAGGAGGCAGAGAGGAGTGTACAAGTAGTATTCGTATCCCAACCATAGTTAAATTGAGATTAACGGAAAGATGATGATGATGATGACGATGTTCTATGCAGAATGCCAAAGCAGTAGCGAGGTATACGACAAATGTAACTTTCAATGATTTTGCTCTTTGATCTTTCCGCCTCATACCAATTTGTAAACAATAAAATAAATAGGAAACATATAGTACATGTATAACAGTGAAAAGTATATGACCCAACAGACAGCAAAACAAAGAGAGAGAGAGGGAGAGAGATAAACAGAGAGAGAGAGAGAGATTCGCCAATCTTACAAAATTAATGCAAACATTCCAACAAAGACACAACAGTTCAGTTGCAGTTATGAAATAATTTTAACAACATACAAAATCAGAGCTTGTATTGAGTAAACGTCACACACTTGTAATAAATCAGCGATAAAACAGTGCCCAACCAACCATATAATATCCGGGGAGAAGCTTTTGTAAAAATTCAGCCTCCTTATGTTGAACCGTCTTTATAATGAATTCATCGTCGTTTGTAATGTAGAATATACTGCCTGAAGCACCGGGGTTAGAAAGCTCTTGTAACGGTTCAACGCACAGCGAATACTGAAATGATTTATAATACAATAAAATACAAATATTAAAATAAAATACTACATGCAGCCTAGAACAACCGAGCAATCTTTGCAGCCACTCAGAACTGAGTAAATATCAATATAAGAATATACTAAAATATATATGTATGCATGTACTGTATATACATCTGGTACATGTAAAAAGTGTATGACCTAAATAACAAGAAATTAAAAACGTACAGTATGGACTATAACTACAATAAAATTGTGAAAAATTAATTAAATAATTACAATACATTAGAATACATACGAAAAAATATAACATACTGAAACAATTATGATACATTAGAATCAACAGAAAAACAATATAAACATACTGAACAATTATGCATTACAATACACACAATACAATAAAATACCATATAGGGCCTCGGGCAACAGAGAAAATTCTAGTAGAGACTAGGGGCATTGTAAATACTATTACAATAAATAATACAGTAAAATATCAAGTATAATATATGCTAGTTAGATTTAAACATAAACATGAGACCTGAAAGGTAGTTAATCAGATTGTGTTTGATTTGAAATATCCATACATCGATCTGCAGTTGAAGATTTGAGAACTTTGCAAATTGGCTAATATGACAAATAATGGTAATGTTAACGTCAGTTTCCTCACTCCAAAGCGATGTGGTTACGGGAGAGCCAGGATTTGAGCCCCGCACATACTGATCCGCTGTCGAGTATCTTACCGACACAAAGCGTCACGTTGATTAAATTAGTCAGTGCGAGATATTCCTATAGAATGATTTCTTTAGAGACAGCTCTTGATGGCTTAACTGACCGATGGAAAGATTAATTAATATTTTGACTGATTAATTAACTGATTGCTTTGCTAATTAAACCACTTCAAAGGTTGATCGTTCTAACCAGAAATTCTTCCGCCTTGATGTTGAACAGCTCTCTGAAATATCTGAATGCGACTGGTGCATATGTCTTAAAGCGGAAATCACTGTAGTGATGTGCTGGGGTAACATTGCTTCCCTCACTACACAACAACAACAACAGTAATGATGTGCAGTGGTAACATTGCTGCCCTCATTACACAACAACAACAACAACAACAGTAATGATGTGCAGGGGTAACACTGCTGCCCTCACTACACAACAACAACAACAACAACAACAGCAATGATGTGCAGGGTTAATATTGCTGTCCTCACTGTACATCGATACCATTTCACAGCAACAACAAAGATAACAAAAACAACAAAGATAACAAAAACAACAAAGATAACAAAAACAACAAAGATAACAAAAACAACAAAGATAACAAAAACAACAAAAATAACAAGGTGAGTTCTATTGTCGTCAATGAGTACCGTGCATTCAAAGCCTAGACGAAGAGAAAAAAGTTTAAAGGCCCAAAAACAGAGCAAATTACAAATGAGATATACAGTAGTTCAAAAATAATAAATTAAAAATTGAGAAGGGTTGGTCGTTATGTACATTTCAGTTTATGAGAAAAGATAGACTTGCAATAAATCATTTCATCGAATGGGAAAAATACTAGTTAATCATGACATTATGAATTAATATAGACATCAAATTGCAGCTCTGTCCAAGTCCCCAGATATGACAATGGAGTTTAATTAAAAAAGAAGTGCAATGGAACAAAAGAATTTACTTCTAAATAACTGCACATACAATGCCAGCGAAATTTCCTGTTATTCAAATCTGCTAATCCCCTGAGATTAGATAATATACAGTATGGAAAGAATTATAAAGGGATAAAACTGCAATTGTTTCACATAATAGACTACTTTAAAATATTTTTCTATTTTACATTCTACTGCGGTACATTCTACAATGCTTTTCTTAATATCTTCAATATTAACTCGTGGTACATTCTACTCGATCTACACTCTACCAGATGTACGTAAAGTTTTCATTCTTAAGTTTTATATTAAGGGTTTAAGAAGAAATAAACCTAGGAAAGTAGACGGTTTCCACTACGTGAAAATCTTCATAAAGAACGTCTCTCTTTGGTTTCGGAGTTAGGGATCCTATGCTCTGCCCAATGCCCAATTGAATGGCCGACATCAACTCTGACATGGGCTTCTGCACGCACAAATAAACAATAACAAAAATAAACAACAACTACAATAGTCTAGAATTTCAGTTAGCCATCCGAAGGCATTAAAAGCTGGTAAAGCTACTGTTAAATTCAGTATCCTCACTCGAAAGCGATGTCAGTGACGGCCGAGCCCAGGATTTGAACCCCGCACATACTGATCCGCGGTCGAGTATCTTACCGACTTCGCCACTGGCTGAAGCCAGTGGCGAAGTCTTAAGATATGATTATGAGCGAAGGGAGAGCTAGAAATAGACCCCAAGAAGATCAAAATATCAGCATGATATTATCATGATTAGCTTCATATCTGACGCTAATAAACTGATGCAGATATGACAACACTGACCTTCTTGTAAGTGACCTGTCCATCGACGGTGACCCTGCGATGACCTTTCTTTCTCTCAGTCATACGAGATGAAGGGTGAAGGCCAGAACTAGCCCCAGAGTACTGAGTGCCCTTGTACTGCGGTGTCAACATCTCACTCTAATCAATCAATTAATCAATCAATCAATCAATCAGTCAGTCAATCAACCAATTGATCAATTGATCGATCGATCAATCAAACAATTATTAAATCAGTCAATCAATCCGTCAATCAATCTATTTATCGATCACTAAACAATACATAGTAACTACAATTTGTGCGTGCCAGTAGATCCCAGATTTCGTTACACTACATGATAGCATCTTACGTTGTTTAATATCAATCAATTAGCCATTAGCCAATCTCTCTATGTATCAACGGAAAATCTTCTCCTAAATGTCGAGCAGAGCATTTAACGATACTAATGACTTCCTTTATATAAAAAAGTCCCAATCTTTATATAAACAAGTCACATGTGCTTTAAGGTGTCTAAGGTAATTTAAGGCAACAGAAGTGTTAATAAATCAGTCATGTTAAAGGTATAGTGTTCAAACATTTGAGACGTGACAAAGCGTCTCATCCAAGCACAGTTGTTTACCGTTTACATGAGCTCAACTAAGCTTAACTAAGCTCATCTAAGCTCAAATTACACGTAAAGCCGACCAAACTACGACCCACAACAGGCGGAGCAACCACAACATCGATCTACATATCTCTACTGTTTACAATTTACAATAAGCACAACTAGTAGACACTAATTCTTCTCAGTGACATTATGTAGTACACGCTGTCCAATGACCCCTCAAAGGCCCCTCATATCAGTGGCGGATCCAGGTGGGGGCAAGAGGCCAAGAACCCCCTCCCCCGAAATGTATATGCAATAATGCAATGTTTATAAAACTTTGTTAACTAAGAAGAATTTAACATTCAGTTAACCAGAGGCCAGTGGCGGACCCAGGGGGGGGCTGGCCATTTATAGTCAATCATACGCTTATGAGAGACTCCACGTATCTAAACGGTTTCCCTTCAAAAATATATAAAATTGTTTGTCACTCTCCAAAAAATTTCTGGATACGCCCCTGCCTCATATGAAAAATCAAGGGTTTCTTCGCAGACCCAACGCAACTATCATGCCGGCATTAAAAATTGACAGCGGAATAAGAGTGGCAGAAGAACGTGATCTCGTGTTAACAGTCTGAGCTTAGTGAGTCAAGTGTAGAAACTATTGCTTCCTTCAGTTGACTCAACCATTAAGATATTGATTTGACATTCTATTATGGATGAAACCTTAAACAAGCATCTGTGCTTCCTGACCAGTGTGTCGTAATGTTATGTTAAACGTATATTATTTTGCCTGGTATACACGTATATATATATATATATATATATATATATATATATTATATATAATATATATATATATATTATATATATTATATATATATATATAGATTATATATATATATATATATATAATATATATAATATATATATATATTATATATATATATATATATATATATATATATATACATATTATATATATATATATATATATATATATATATATATATATATATATATATATACTAGAAATCACACAGTGCCAGCCAAAAGACATTAAAATGCTTTTTTTATATTTAAAGATTTGTATAGCAAGCTGTAGGAAAATTTTTGACAAAATTGAACTATTTGTCACGTATATATTAAACTACACTAGTGTTGTTTTCAGACTGCAGATTAGTATGAGTGGGGATCAAATCCAATGTTTGATCATCATTGATCAATATATAATTACAACGAATAAAACTGAGGCTGAATTATTTTCTATCTTCTTTGGCTATCAATGTACTACAACATTAGTTAATACAGCATTTCAATAGATACCTCCATAGCCGGTATTGTGTGGTCACGACCATTGCTTTTCAATTTCACTATGAAACACAATCAATTAATTAATAGTTATTAATCAAAGTTCTAATAATCAATTAATCAGTCCGACAATAAAATGAAATAGTAAATAGCTTAATCAAATAGATCTTTCAATAACCAACTGATTATTCACGTAATTAATAGCAATTTAAACAGCTTAAGAATATAAGATATCCTGTTAGTGAATAAATTTAGTAAGAGAGTTAAGCAATGTATAACAATCGATTGGTGATAACCTTAAATCATTGTTATCATTTACATGATTATTTATTATGCATAAATAATCATTGTATTCACGATAGTCCAAAATCTGATCAGTTAGCATTTAATTTATCATTTATTATTATTTTATGCAAAAAATTTAAACCTATAATATTTATATAATACATCAAAAGGCAAAAAACCGCAATATCTTTGACGGTATAGAATGTTGTTTAAATTGACAAATGTTCCCAGTATCTTACGAATACATTATTGTACGCTTTAGACCAAGAGTTTTAATTGGACCTCTTCTCAAACCTCTGCATTTGCATAAGATGAGTCAAAGGAGCGATTGTACTAATATGCATTGTATGTGCCGACGTTTATATGAAACAAATTGCAATACTGCTCATAAAAGTGAATTGCTCATAAAAGTGAATTGCTCATAAAAGTGAATTGCTCATAAAAGTGAATTGCTCATAAAAGTGAATTGCTCACAAAAGTGAACAGTTCATAAAAGTGAATTGCTCTTACAAGTGAACTGCTCTTATAAGTGAACTGCTCATAAAGTGAACTGTTCATATAAGTGAACTGCTCAAATAAGTGATCTGCTCATATAAGTGAACTGATCATATAAGTGACCTGCTCATATAGGTGATCTGCTCATATAAGTGAACTGCCAATATAAGTGAACTGATCATATAAGTGAAATTATCATTTATAAGTTCATATAAGTGAACTGCTCAAATAAGTGAACTGATCATTTAAGTGAACTGCTCATAGAAGTTAACAGATATATAAGTGATCTACTCATATAAGTGACCTACTCACATAAGTGACCTACTCACATAAGTGACCTACTCATATAAGTGACCTACTCATATAAGTATCCTGCTCATATAAGTGATCTGCTCATATAAGTGAACTGATCATATAAGTGACCTGCTCATACAAGTGAACTGCTCTACTGCAACTACTCTGTAATGTCCCTGATATTGTCCTGTTATAAAGGAACGGACTTTAAACATTTATTATTATTATTATAAATAGCAAAATCTGTTTTCCGTAGTCAGTCCACATAGTGGCATGTTAACTTTGTCCGCTGAAAATATTATTATTATTACTCTGCTGTTTTATTCCATTAGGACTATGCGCCAGCTATAACTATTCAGTACATATTTTAAGCACATTTAGAAGTAAACACACTTTAGACAAAAAGGTGAATATATTATAGAGCAAACATTGCTCAACATTGGCCATCTTCATGCCTGATTTATTACCCACTCATATAGCACTCTATAACACCTGCTCTATGCTCTATACAACTATGTAAAGTCTACGTGTATAGATATATTATGTAAGAGAATTAAGGGGCAGGCAAAGAGGGGTGGACCTAGTTCAACCCCTTTATCACGAAGGGTCAAGTATTTCTCCCAACACACCCCTCCCTCCATTCCTTCTAAATTTAAAAAAGTTCTATACAGCTTATATAGCATGCTTTAAACTAAATTTGATACTTTGCAGCCAACAATTATTTTAAAAATCTAAGACAAAAATGAACACCCTTACACCATCTCCTTCAGACTGAATTCTGGTTATACTTTGTGGTTATGCTTTCGATAAATTTTTGAAACTCTCATTGTTCGACAGTGGCACAATGTACAAATGTATTATAGCAAAATATAAATAGTGAATGGAATTCTCAGTTACTAAGAGAGAGTGGAAGCAAGCTTGATATCTGGGACAAGACTTACTGGCAGCAGAACTTGTGTTACTGAAGAAGCTCTAACAACACAAAACCTATAGCAGTATGTAGGACTAAAATTCAATAGTAAAATTAATCCCTATATTTAAAAAAATGTAGTACATCATTAATTTTACTCTGTATCAGTAATTATACTTGAAATTTAAATTTAGCATACATGTACTATTTTGGTTATAATGCTTAGACAATATATAACATTAATTGTCACACACAATGAGATTCATCTGAACCACAAAACTATTCAAACAATAAAAAAAACTGGGCAATTTATGCAGATGCTACAAGGCTAGCGAACTTAACCAGGAATTGGCCCTCTGAAAAACTCTAGATAGTTAAATCATTTGGCATAATAATTTAATGTTTAAATGATCTCAGTACTACACAAGCTATTTTAGTTCCAACTACTTCAACAGTTCAGGATATGACTTCTAGATATAAACATGTGCACATATTGTATGGCTTAAATAAATTCTATACGACGACAACAACAATAATATAACAATATGATTAGAGTGCTACTGTTGTAAATGACAACATCGAGGACCGTGAAACCAAATCAAAACCGATGAGCAGAATGTGGGTGGTCCATAAAGTGGTGCGAGCCAAAATCCGGGCAATCAGTCCAAGGAAGGGTACTATAGAGGAATGGATGTTTATGTTTTGGTCTAAGTTCGTGGACAATAGGTTAATAGGAAAAATTAGAGATAAACTTTCAACCACTTAAAGGCTGTGTAGCAGTAGGAAAGGCTATCAGGAGTAGATGGGAGAAGATGAGTGGTGCGCAGAGTGAAAGGAAGAGATTCCACATCTGCGGGGCAGCATGCTGGAAGGAGCGCCTAGACAGCTTGCTACGTGAAGGAAGGCTCGGCCTCTCTAGAGTAACTAACTTAGAGGACCTAGTAGACGACTGCCTGGAAGTAGGGTGCCCCACTTGTAGTGAGACATGTAACCATTGCCGGGTGTAGTGATGGACTTAGATGGTAAAGAAACTGTCTTGTATACAATAGGTTCTCCAACTTTGAGCCAGTGCAAGGACTTGAGGAGTAACATGAGCATATTAGACAAGTGCTCATATTTTATGGATTAAATGAGTTCTGTAAGACAAGTAATCAAAGAAATCTCATGCAAGTGAAAATTAGGAAAAGCTACTTGTAAGGTTTAATAGAGTACTAAGCAAGTTATAGAAACGACAAGAAGGACTACCAAAGTTTAAACTATGGTCACATTAATAGTAGGATGAAATCTGGGTCTCAAAAATAGCAACTGAAGCTTTTTTGTTAAGAGTTAAGACATATCCAACAAAGGGAGACCAGCATGACCCTTAAACGCATCTCATATTAATTAAAACTACATACAAACTAGAATGTTGTTTAGCTCTACTGGTCTACAAATAAAGAACATGATTGGTGAACTTTCAAGGTCGTTATCATTTACTAAATTGAAAAATGTGCAAATGCTGTTAAATTTCAGATATAAAGAATTAGGAAATATGACCTATCAATCAGATTTCTCTTCCTTCTAGCAAAGTATGTAAATATTAAAAATAAATATGAATTTTTCAAAAAAATATATAAATATATTCCAACATGAGGCACCTTTCTGAATCTATCTTAAATGCATGTAATGCATCAGGAATGCATTACATGCATCTTTTCAGGAATGCATGCAATGCATTCCTGAAAAGATGTAATGCATGGTAGGAATATTTATCTCAACCACTAGCTGATATAAGGCTAAATCAGGCTAAAGCCACGTTTAACGGCAGTTTCCTGCTTGATATTATGTAAATGACGGGGAGAGCATGGTATTTAAACCCTGCACCTACAGATCCGCCGACAAACAACATACCAACAAGCCACTGGCCAGCTCAATAAGGACAACATATATTCACTGGAACAATCCTTGACAGATGTGTTTCTTATGCTCACAGTTGTGTAAAAACGGCTCACCTGTCATTGTGCCTAACTGAATTTACCTAGTAAATTAAATTCACTATGGGTCTATGTACTAGAGTAGAGGGGACTGTATGATAGTCTACACTCCCACTAATTCTTCTCCCACTAGTTCTTCTCCTCAGCACATCTCTTTTGCACACTGGTCTGGGTGAATTGATCTGTAGTGATGTGTGCTGTGGGGAAGTCCCTGACATCCAGGGGCGGATCCAGGAATTTTGTAAGGGGGGGCCCAAATTTTTTTTTTGAAATTGTAATTTTTTTCTTACGACCTGCCTTCTTCGGGACATATGACGCAACCAGACAAAATTCTGTTGGGGGGGCTAAATTATTTTCACAGTGGGGCCCATATTTGAAAAAAATCGAGCTAATGAAACTGAATTCCCTCTCGTACCCCCCCCCCCCATAACCACTGCACTTACAAACATATTTACACATAAAATTTGCCATAGAAACAATGAAAATATAGTTTAATTTTTTTATCGACGGAGCTAAGGGGGGGGAGGACCGGGCCCCCCCTCTGGATCCGCCACTGCTGACATCATCCTTGGATGAGGAAACTGAAGTTAAACATTTCTTATAATTAGTAGTAGTAGTAGTAGTAAACCATTTGCAAATTAATTTTTAAAAGTAATAAGGCTTTCTACAATTCAGCAGGTTACAATTGCACAGGAGAGATCATTTGAAGAAGACAATGACTAATAAGTTGGTAAAACGTTTAACTGAGGGTCAGCAAGGAGCATAGTATAAATCCAGTACTTGTCTAAACTCAGGATGCGCTCTGCCGAAATATCTCACTTCACGAACAAGAATAAACTATGGTTGAATGAGTGTGGCATATGCAACGAAGAAGTATTTGCCCTGCTAATGAATTTTTTTAAAATAAGAAAATGATGTTATAATAAAATACAAATTATACATACGTTCACTGTCGTCAGCTTGACCATCGAAGCATGTGATTTCATCAATTATGGGAGTTTTCGAGCTGGATGCATTTTTTATAAATTGTTCTTTAGGAGTTAACAATAAACCAGTATCACCCCCGGTATTTGTCATTATGCTTTCTATACCTATACTGTTTGTATCCAAATTCTTAAGTCATCGTTTTACTACTGAACTGAAATATTTACCTGTCCTATTTATTCCCCTTCAAAATTATTCAGCATGCAAATATTCATATATTTCGTACACTGGAAAAATGTTTGCCAAAGACGACTGCAACAAAAGTGCTAGATATAATCATGGATTCTCAACAACATATCCAGATTATGAGAGAGATCTGAAAACTAATAATTTCTAATAACATAATTTATCTTATATATACCCTTAATAAATAACAAAACTTATTACATAACTCAGGTCTTAACGTTTAAACTGCATATTGTATCACTCAATATTATAGTACGGTGTTACCATTTCTATCTTACAATAATAAATAATCAATCAAACTAATTAGTTTGGTAATTAATTGTCTATTTAGTTAATTAGATATTCGGCGCATTAATTAGGAGATCAGCTGATGGTTAGATTCTGACCCCCCCTTAATAAACACCTACACTTAATGGCAGCAATAGTACCGAATAGCAAGTATAACAGCTAGATTCATGTTTGACAACAACAGCTCATTAAAGTAATGTCTAGATGTTTTGCATATCTAACGTTATAGAACAAATATCTACTGTTAAAATGAGTTTAGCAGTAAATTTCGCAAGAATTTAGGATAACAAGATTGCTTGTTGCCATTAATGATTAAGTTGCATATTGTAAACAATCTGAGGCGTTGTCCCGACATTTTAAAAACCTCAAGCAACAACAATAAATTTAAGTAACATATCCCCTGATTTTGAATTTAACACACATTGAAGTGAAATGGTCTTGTATCTTGATATTAAACATTTCGCTAACATGACTCAAATCAATAAAGACAAGCTAGTCAATTTAGGCTATTTTCCATGCAACCAGTCTAGTGAATGACCAAGATTTTACTGTGAGATCAGCGTGGGATTCAAACCCACGAGGGTTCAATTCACCTCAGGATCTGTCAAACACAACTTCATGACGTTACCCCTACGCTATTAAGACATTAAATAACATTAACAGCTAGCTACTAGTATTAATAAAAGTTGATTACACCTTACAAGTTGCAAGATTCACCGTTATTTTAATGATAATGTATGACAGATTAGATATAGGCCTGTAATTGTCGAATTACAGGCCTATATCTAATCTTGTCATACATATCTAAGCTCTACCACGTTAAATTCTAGCTCAGCAGCCGTTCTATTTTAAGCGGTGAGTGGACTCGGGCAGAGTGCGAGTCTGCGCGTAAGTAACATGATACATATTATAAGGAACTCGCGTCGCTGATGCTGCCTTCGTGTTGCAACTCGAGTTGGAGCACAGCACATGACGTTTGTTCGGTCCGTGACTGTAATTTAATGCCTTGGCCTGCTCTCACTAGCACACGTGAGATGATATTTTTCAGAGGCGTGTGGACTCCGATCTGAAGTAGTTGTGAGGATCTCTGTGATTAATCCTTACTGATAAAATATCGAAGTCAAGGCACAGATTTCTAAATAGAATCTCACAATTTAATAGTAAATAAAAACAGCACTACAATTTAATTTATGTATGAACACTAAAACTTAAAACTAAATATAAGATTTAAACACACAGTCTCTGAAATATCAAAAATCCGGATTCGACCCTTGACCTACACCGTGTGGACTTGCCCGTCCGGCCGCCACAACTTGAATGAATCTCTTACACCAATCTCCCAGTATTCTACCACAGGTGAAGCTTGGTCATTTACCAATCAGATTCATTTACTTTGCAGCTTGACCTGGCCAATAGCAAACATGCATAAATCTAAAGTAAATTATATCCATAATAATTAATCATAGATTAATTATATATGTATAATTTCAAGTTCTCAACACTACCCCACGCTCTCTCTTAAGAGCTCTCCACTGCTCGAACATAAATATAACATCTTTTACCGAAGATGGACCTCACAAAAATAAGAAGTTGGCCCTATATTTGTACAAAATATTTATAAGTCCACTATATAGGTAAACTAAATTTTTAATTACACTCTAATACGCGAAAATATTTAAAACCAAATATAAAAACTATAGCGAGCAAAAATAGGAACAACGACAAGATAAATCTTCAAATTAAGCAGTGCGATTAAAATAGACACAAATAAATTCTAACGAACAATTAGTTATAGTACTCGAATCAATCAATAAAAGAATTTAAAGTTCTCATCACAACTCACTGTGACATAAGAAACCATCAAGATATTTGATACGTAACACTGACAAGTCGATCACGTTATACAATTATATGTCGTCTCTAATACGACCTCTTGGACAATAAGCAAATTGTCAACCACAAATTAATTATTAATTCAACATCGGTACAGTTAAACAATATGTGGCAAAAACACGAAGGCCTGTTTATAACTCATCTCCAAAGCATCACATATGTCGTCTTTCAAATAATTGACTAAGCATATTATTTGCAACTTAAATAAGCTAGTAAATGTTAAAATCTCTCCACATACATTTTGATTCATGTTAATTGCATGTTAATGCAATAAAAATCAAATCTCGTTGAGCCACTGTGTCTCTCACAATACGGGCTTTGCTTATGTAGGATTTCTACTTCCGTAGCAAAAATCAATTACTGAATGCTGCTTATATCTCCACATATAGCAAAAGGCAACATGGGCCATGCATTATTAAAAATCTCCCCGCAAAATCACAAATATATCAGTACGACATAGACTACAGGCATATCATTGCTGTTCTTTAAGACACTGGTAAATTACCTGGCTACCTAGCATCAGACATATTATCATCTCCAAATAATCTCATAAGTGCTCATTAGTGATGCACACAAAATCTAACATAAATTAATGCAGATGCACGCTTCAAGTATTGCTTCCATGGTGCTAAAACACTAGAAAGATACCGGGGTGCAGCATTATTTACTTTATCAATAATAGTTATCTCAAGGACACATACATGGGCTTCAATTAATTTTGACATAGCTCTATGACATAACATCGTTTGTTACGACTTTCTCCATGAATAGCTTACTTGCTATAACATCTTCTATAAATCACTTACCACGCATAACATTGAATAAGACAATAATATATACTAAAAGCAAACATATACTAGAAACGAATTAAAAGAGCACAATACAGAAAATCTCGAAGTTATACATCAGTTCAATCAAAAGTCCACTTCCTGAACTGAGTCATAATGCTAATTGAAATACAAGAAAATACGCGTAACTACAATAAAAGCGATCAAATAAAACACAAATAGCACTAAACCTTAACGCGAAATAAACTAATCAAAATCTTATAAACATTTAATACTAATCAAAAGTCTTTCATATATAGACAGTCTTTATAAACCGTTGCTTGAATCATAATCTAAGATCTTATAATAGCAAACTGTAAGAATATATATATATATATATATATATATATATATATATATATTAAATGTCAAGTTATTGTAGTTCAATACCTACACTAAAAATCACTAATCATTACATAATCATAGTCAGCCATGTCCCGACAAATGTTTACTCACGGTATCGCACCATACAAGAGTTATCTCCCCATTTCCATTCACATGGCAGTCTCACGGCAGTTGGAACTTTGTCGATGGGATTAGGCTCCCTGTCACATGTAGATCTGCTCCGTGACAATCTAAATAATGTTAGCACAGGTGTGCCAAGCTAAGCGAGACCGAGACGACTGTTGCCATCGTTACATAACTAGCACTCCAATTCTTCCGTTTAGCAGTTGACTGTGTGACTTCAGTCTTAGATCGGTCAATAATAGTGAATCGGGTGGAAGGCGGTTGTGACATCGGATTAATTCGATCGCAATTCAGAATTCACAGTTTACTTTGCGCTATATGTCCAGTCCTCCAGTTGACGGATTTGTAGACAGGCATGCAGTTTATATATCCGAGATGTGCAGTGATTGTTTGCTCACTTATTCGCACCTCAAGTTGACACACTATAGGAATATACAGCAGCGTATAAACCCATATAATATTATAGATCTACCTGACTGACATCAAACACAGAGTCCGAATTGTTCTGATCAATGAAGTTCGCAACTCGACTAACCAACGCAGCTCAACTAACTAACGTCACTCACCTAGTACCGACTAGCTCTACAGCTACTCTCTTATATACCCTCTACCGTTCACTGTATCATTGTGTTATTGTATCATGTATTATTGCCATTCTGTATTATTGTATCATGTATTATGTATTATTGTCCTACTGTATCATGTATCATGTATCATGTACATGTATTATTATCTTCCTGTATCATGTATTATGTATTACTGTATTAGACTATGCTAAGTTACTAATTCAGTTCCTAACTCCTATATTATACACTTACTTGCTTTGATATACAGTAGAATTCGTATTTGTGTCATGCAAACTAACACCGACCTATAGAGGGTGTAGTAGGACAGCCTTCTAACGAGTTCAATCAGAAATTCAGACGCTTGTAGGAAATCTACTAGTTTATGGTTTTGCCGAAATAATTCTTAAATAATTATATTTAGGCAAGTTCAGCTAGTAATTTCGTATAAGCCAGAGTTCAGAATAGAACTCCCCTTTCATAGCATGTCACCTAGTTATATAGCGTTGATCGATGCAATGCTCACGAGCCAATCAGAATCGTTGGTTTCCAAAGTTGTTAACCAATCAGAATTCAGCTCTTTAATCCTCTTGATAATCATTTATCCGCCCAAATTTCATGGTCGGTAGAAGTCGGTAGCATGCGTTTTTCAATGTAATTTTATTTCTAGCCAATAATTTCTCTATTTAATCTAATTAAGTACATCGTTGTTAAAAACGAAATTCTTATAATATCACTGATATCGGGTTCTGACGGTGTGGCTTAAATTCACTGTGCGATTGTCTTTATTAAGGTGCATCACACTATAATCAAGCATGTTAAACAAGCATCGTCTTAAATGAGCATCTGATGCTCCTGATCCAGCACTGTTATGTTATGATAATCAGCAATAAAAATCAATATTTTTGTTGACCGTTTTTTGGGGTAGCCGTGGCCACCCCTCAGAACCGCCACTGGCTAACTATCAAATTATGGGGGGGGGGCGAACTTTATAAGATGAATAATTATTGGAGAGGCGAAACGATAAGTTCGCCCCCGGAATAAATTATTGGGGGGGGGGGCGATCGCCCCCTCTGCCCCCCCCAGGATCGCGGCCACTGCTAAGCATCGTTCAACTGAAACGGTGCTTCTATCTGTGTTCAATTCTATTGTTAATGCCATGTGCACGCAACGCTTAACTGGATTATGCATGCTTTATCTTTCGGCCGCTTTTGATACCATTGATCACAATATTCTTCTGGAACGTCTTTCTTCCTGGTTCGGTATTCGTGGAATTATTCTTGATTGGTTTTCCTCCTATCTGACGGATCGTTCTTTTAGTGTGAAAGTGATGGAGTACATCTCTTCACCTTCCCACTTAAAGCATGGTGTGCCTCAAGGCTCCGTTCTTGGTCCTATCCTCTTCAACCTATATACAACACCCTTGAGTTCATTGATCTCTTCTCATTCTATTAATCATGAACTATATGCTGATGACACTCAAATGTACACTTGTTTCACCTCTAACTCCTATTCTAATGCTGAAACCCTCCTGCAACGTAGTTTTCAGTCTATATCCTCTTGGATGTCTGCTAATTTCATGGCACTTAATCCATCTAAGACTGAATTCTTGTTGGTCGGGACACCTCAACAGCTTCTGAAGCTGAATGGGAAAACTCTTTCGTTATCTTCGGGTATTAAAATATCACCTGTTTCTTCTGTGAGAAATCTCGGTGTTATCCTTGATTAACACCTAATCTTCCACGAACACATAACTAAAACTTCACAAGCATGTTTCTTCCACATCCGTGATCTTCGTCGAATACGTCCATATTTATCACGTGAGACAGCTGCTACAATTGGTGCAGCTCATGTGCAATCGAAGTTGGACTACTGCAATTCCCTGTTTTTAAATCTCCCTGGCTGTAAGATTGATCGATTGCAGTTTGTTCAGAATTTTCTTGCGCGAACAATTTTTTGTAGTTCCAAGTACTGACATGTTACGCCCATTTTAAAGTCTTTGCAGTGGCTGAAGATTAAAGAGCGAATCATTTACAAAACAGCTTCTTTGACCTGTAAGTTCATCACCATCCCTGGACAAACTTGTATGTCTCACTTGATTAAAGTGATGCAGCCTGCTGTTACTCGGTCTTCTAAGTTAATTACTCTTGTGAGATCTAGCTTACCTTCACGCTCTAAACTATCTAATCGTTCTTTCCAGCATGCCGCACCTCAGATCTGGAATTCCCTTCCATCCAATCTTCGGAAATCTTCATTTGAATCACATCAGCCTTTGCTTTCCTATGATCAGTTCCATAGGCAGTTGAAGGCCCACCTTTTCCATCTCTCTTTTCCACCATGTGTCCATGAGCAGCGACCTGTGCCTAAACCACCTTTTCTTTAACTCCCTTTACTTTGGACTGAATTTCTGGATTTTGGAATTTGCACCGTTTTTGGACCTTCTTTTTTGCTCGCCGACTTGATTTTGTCTCAATAGTGCTCGATGTTGTCATTGATGACTGTAGCACTTTAATTGTTATTATTATTATTATTATTATTATTATTATTATTATTATTATTATTGATCTCATGCTTTCCCTACACACTGATACTTATGACCTCGCAAGTTTCAGCTAAAATTTGGCAAAGCGTTATTTTAAAAAGAATCACAAAATTGATCACAGTCTTATTTGAAAGACATCTACTAGTTAAGTGAAGTATCTCACAGAAATTAAAAACTGTTAAGACTTTTTCATTGAGCCAAGTCATTTTTTCGGATAATTTCACGAACCCCTCCTTTTCTGTAATTTCCTTTATCTTTTGAGACGGTATTCTGGATTTGCGAATTTTTATCGCTTTGGACTTTGTGTCATTCAATGACTCTTATTAAGTTTCTAACTTTGAGTACATGCTTCAATATAATTGATTTTAGACTTTTAATATTAAACACTTCCCCGTGTTGGCTCCGGGTCGTTTGAAGAATTTGTCCAACCGGTGACTGCACTTGTCGTAGAAGGCGACTAACGCACTAAGATCCATACCAACGTCAGAAAGGGCATTCGGTTGGTGAGCGCCTAGGCTCAAGTAATTGCCACAAAACTTAAGCGAATGTATAAACTTCAAAAGTATCAGTGCACGGCGTACGGGGCCCCGGACCACAAGGTTATGGGAATCGCGCCCGATAGGGGTGGAGAAGACCTGAAGGGCCACCCAGATCGACATTATGCGAAATCACTCGTCAGGTAAACTATCAGGTTCGCAACAATAAATGTAGGATCATTTACGGGAAAGGGTAGAGAATTTGCTGCCATGTTGAAGAGGAGAAGGGTGGATGTGTGCAGTGCACAGGAGACCAGGTGGAAAGGGGCTTGTTCAAGGCTTATGGGCGACGAATATAAGCTGTGGTATGTAGGAGAAAGTAGCGGTAGGAATGGAGTTGGAGTATTACTGAATGAGAGGATGTCGATGGGGGTGGTTGAGGTTAAAAGGAAAAGCAGTCGGTTGATGTTAATAAAACTGGTGTTTGACGGTGAGAGATTAAATGTGTTAAGTATTTATGCTCCCCAAGTTGGGTGCGGAGGGGAAGAGAAACAAAGGTTTTTGGAGGAGTATGACGAATTGTT
This sequence comes from Enchytraeus crypticus, assembly GCA_905160935.1. Lineage (NCBI taxonomy): Eukaryota > Metazoa > Annelida > Clitellata > Enchytraeida > Enchytraeidae > Enchytraeus > Enchytraeus crypticus. The sequence goes on from CAJHZI010000543.1 coordinate 39,803, forward strand.
GAGTGAGTGTGGTGTGGAAGAAAGATTGGTAGTGGGAGGGGATTTAAATGGACATGTAGGGAAATAAGGGCTAGGATACAGGGTGGCGCATGGTGAATTTGGGTTTGGTGAAAGCAATATGGATGGTATGGCAATATTGTAAGCTGCAGTAGCCCATGTCCTAGTTATATGCAAAACTCTGCTTGTAAAGAAAGAGCAGCATTTAATTACTTATACAGCAAGTCAAGGGAAATCGCATATAGATTTTTTGTTGATACGGAGGGAGGACAAAGCTAAAAGTAAGGATTGTAAAGTCATTAGAGGGGAATGGGAAGAAGAACATCATAAACTAGTTGTTATGGATTTTGTGTGGGTGGGTAAGAAGATTAGAATGAGAAAATCAGGTATGGAGAGGGTGAAATGGGGAAGAATAAGGGAAAAAGAAGCGGAATTGATAAGAACTAAATAAAATAATAATTGATAATGAAGTTGGAGGCTAATGTTGAATGGACTTTAGAGGGATCAGCTAATGACATGTGGGTTAAAATATCTAACAAAGTTAGAGAATGCTGTAGGGAAGTGCTAGGTGTAGTGAAGGGTGGTAGGAAAATGGTGGACAGGGAAGTTTGACGGTGGAATGAGGAGGAAAAGGAGGTATTACAGGAGAAGAAGAAAGCATTTAAGGAGTGGAAGGATGGTAGGGCAGATGAATTAAGGGAGAACTATAAGGAGTTGAAAAAGAAGGCAACGAGAGTGGTGGCAGTGGTAAGGGCCAGAAAATATGATGATTTTTATCATAAATTAGATAGCAAAGATGGCGAAAAGGAGATATATCAAGTAGCTATAGCAAAGGGAGAAGCAAAGACGGGATGTAGGCAGTGTGAAATGTATAAAGGGAAATAATGGGAAAGTATTAAGAGAAGATGGAGAGATTGTTGAACGTTAGGGAGAGTATTTTTGTAACTTGTTAAATGAGGGAGTTAGTAAAGGCCTTGAAGATGATGTAGGTAGCGAAGGATTTGGGGATTTGGAAGTACATGTACAGAATGTTACAGTTGAAGAGGTTGAGAGAGCATTAAAGAAAATGCATAAGGGTAAAGCTGTGGGGTCGGATTGAATTCCGGTGAAAGTGTGGAAGATTCTAGGTTTGGGAGCGGTGGAGTGGTTGAGGTACTTGTTTGACAAGATGTTATGGGGGACAGGATGCCAGAAGAGTGGAGGTTGAGTTGTTTAGTGCCGGTATTTAAGGGTAAAAGGGACATCCAGGAATGTAAGAATTATAGAGGTATTAAGCTGTTGAGCCATACAATGAAGCTATGGGAGAGATTAGTGGAGAGTAGGTTGAGAGGTTCAACAAACATTAAGGGCAGCCAGTTTGGGTTTATGCCTGGAAGGTAGACAACAGAGTCGATCTTTATGTTGAGGCAATTGATGGAGAAGACAAGGAGCGAGAGGAAGAAGATACAGATGGTATTTGTGGATCTCGAAAAGACCTATGGTATGGTTCCGAGAGAACTGGTGTGGGAAGTTTTGAAGAAGAGGAAAGTAAACAGGAGGTAAATTGAGTTTATCAAAGATATGTACAGCAGGGTGAAGACTAGTGTGAGAGTGGAGAGTGGACAATCTGAGAGTTTTGATGTGAAGATCGGGGTGCATCAAGGATCAGCCCAAGTCCATATTTGTTTATATTGATTATGGATGAGTTGCTTAAGGGAGTTATTAAGGAGGCCCCATGGTGCGTGCTATTTGCAGATGATCTGGTGATAGTAGGAGACACTGTGGAGAAAGTAAGCGAGACGTTGGAAAACGCGAGAGAGGCACTGTAAAGTAAAGGACTGAGGGTGAATAAGGAAAGAACGGAGCATTTTGAGAGTAGATGGAGGGGTGAGATGATAAACGGAGATAGAGTAATAAGTCAGGGTGTGGAACTAAAGAAGGTAACAGATTTTAAGTATTTGGGATCTGTAATAGAGGATAATTGGGAGTTGGAAAAGGAGGTTACTAGTAGGATTCAGGCTGGATGGTCAAAGTGGAAGGCTGCTAGTGGAGTGTTGTGTGATAGGAGAAACCCTTAATTAAGACTGAAAGGTAAATTTTATAGTTCTGTGGTCAGGCCAGTAATTAGAGATGGGAATTTTGTGAATTTCTAGAGTTCGGGTACGGTTCGGTTCGTTGAAAATGAAAGTTCGGTTCGGTTCGGTTAGCAGTTGCCAATTTGAGAGTTCGGTTCGGTTCGGTTCGTTGAAAATGAAAGTTCGGTTCGTTGAAAATGAAAGTTCGATTCGGTTCGGGTTCGGTTCTAACAAGGGTTCGGTTCGGGTTCGGCTTGCCTCCCAACTCGCAAGAGTTCGATTCGAGTTAGAAATGGTTTGGATAATGTTGCAATTGTTTACTTTACTTATAATAATCAAGGCTATGACAAACATGTATAAAATGGTTTATGGTACATATATGCTTAAAAATTAATTAAGTCATACTAGCTGCCACATTTTTTAACCTGGGTAAAAATATGACAATGAAAAAAAGGAAAGAAGTGGTATTTATTCCTGTACATTTCTTAAAATTATTGTTAGTTGACCAACAAATGTTCATAATATAGATAATTAGCTTTATTATTGTATCTGAAATATTTTCCTTGATTATAGGGAGCAAATAGAATGCTTCATCAATTTTCAATTTTTAATTGTCATTATAGGCCTATAGGCCTATATTAGATACGTTTATAATTAAGTGGAAATGTCTTGGCTAAAATTTGATCCAATATTTCACAGACAAAGTGCAATTTAGTGACATAAAAATGTCAAATAAAGATGATTTAGTAAACACTTGTACTTCCATAGAAAAATGATCATAATATACACCGTTTGCTATCAGCTGACCAGTATTAAGCTTCATAATTTGCCTTAGGGTTTCAAATTTGAAACTCTCAGATCAATTATGAAGTTACGAAAATAGTTATGAAATTATTTCATTGCTACGGTGCAAAATTATTTACTTCAGATAGCCTTAACACACAGAATGTCATATATAATTATTTGTAAATCCGGGTGCAAAAATATTAAGGTAGCACACTAAAATTAGAAAAATTCATAATTTGAATTTAACAAGAACAAATCCACCTAGATTGAGTCAAGCTTTTTCAGATTTTTATGGGATACTCTCATCACTTTCGTCTCTTTCATGTTAATCTTCATTCCATATTTCAATACAGTATCATTCAGACTATCCATTATCTTCTGTAGGCCCGTCTCGCTTCCCGCTACCATTCTTTTGTATCGCTACCATTTTAAATTTTGTGTCGGAACCAGCCTTTTAATCTGAATTTATGCTGTTAGATACTGTAAGACATGTAAATGCAAAAACTAATATTTATTTTGTATTGTTCTTATTATCTTTATTTAATGTCAGGCTGGTGAAGAAGACAGGAACTCAAAGATTTTGGTTCAGTTTAGTTTGGACGAAGTCTCGGTTCGGGTTCGGTTCGGCCAGAGTATGGGTTCAGGTTCGGCCAGAGTCTGGGTTCGGGTTCGGTTCGGTCAAAATTTTAGATTTTAGGGTTCGGTTCGGTTTCGGTTCGATTCTCATCTCTACCAGTAATGATGTATGGTTCGGAATGTTGGGCACTAAAAAGGGAACATTTGCAGAGTTTGCATGTGGCAGAAATGAGAATGTTGCGTCTAAGGTGTGGAAATACTAGAAGGGACAGGACAGAATGGAAAATGAATATGTGAGGATGCATTTGAATGTTGAGGGGATCGGGGATAGGTTGGCTCAGTCGAGATTGAGATGGTATGGACATATTGTGAGACAGGCAGATGAGGATGTAGTAAAGAGAGTTTGAAGGGAAGAATTGGATGTTAAGCTTGAGAGAGGTAGACCACAATTGACTTGGAATGTGGTAATTAAGAAGGGCATGAAAAATAGGGGATTGACTGATGATATGGTGTGAGACAGGGAGGACTGGAGAAAGTCTATTCGTATTCCGACCCTGGTTAAACTGGGATTTAAGGGAAGATGATGATGATGAATATTAAACACTAAATTAGCCAAAGATATAACATTAGCGACATTTTTTCAATTTGATTGGCAACTGGGTATAGACATCTTTGAATTCGACTTGGTAACTGTGATGTCGATGTAAACAAATCGTGAATCGTGATTTAAGTTTACTCAAATGTTTATTTTTAGTTAAATATTTTTTATGTTTTTGCAATGTTTTTCCTAACTTTAGTAGCAAATAATATCGTGATTATCGTACCGTATTCAACTTTAATATTCCTTATTACATTCTATAATCTTGCATTAAAAAATTATTTACTTATCTTTTTGCAATAAAACAAATAGAAAATTTTATGAAAACTTCTTTAAATTAAATATCTAACCGTCTGATTTTATGAAGATGTAGTACACTGTAGTTTGACCTTTAACGACTATAAATTGCGAAGACTGCGTTATGCGATGGGTCTGTTGTATTATATATTTTCTCAAAACTTGTTGCATTAATTCATCTGAAACAACTATATATGTGATAGAAAATTTCTATATGGAACTAATGTTAGAAAACTAGCACTTATATTATACATTAATAACCATTGTTACATTTGTTGAAGTTAACACTTGTTACAAATTTTGGATTAGATTGAATAAACCTATTGATTTTGTAATGTTGCTGGCAAAATTTGTGTAGAATTGATATTACAGTTAATGCTTCATTTAGTACTCTTATGAAGCAATTTACAATACTATGTCAATATAGTTTTATTGCTGCTGTTGAACTTAAGCGCTAAGAAATGGAACTATACTCAATCATTATAATTGTTTTATTGTTTCTCACTGTTTGGTTGATTTTCTTCATTAACTCTATAGGTGCTATAGTGAGGCATAAAATGTGTGACTAACAAGTGTTTCATTAAGTAGTCATGCTTATTCATGATGAAATTGCCTGGAAAATGGACCATTTGTGGAATATTACTCCTGTGGTATTTCATCGTTGTTTTACTTCTTCTTCGTAGAATAGGAAAGAAGGTAAGTATTTTAATATTTAAACTTATTGCTCACTATTGATTTTTTCAGTTTAAAGACTTGTAACATGTTTGACTTTCATTCCTTCATTGACTTTGACTGCACAGTGTTATATAGAGAAATTTTGTTAAGTACTAATTATTTATTGAGCAATATTTGTTAATTACTTATTATTTAAAAAAATTATTTACCTTTGTTTATCCTCTCAGGATTGTATGTATATATGTACAATTAAAATATTTGATTTTTACTTTCTCACTCTACTAACAACTGGCTGGAAAAATGGGAGGTGCAAGGCTTAATATACACATTTCTGTTCAAATATACGATCATGCTCGTCAATGAGTGCTATACTGATTTCTGTGTTGATTCTACTTGCAAGAACTACTAAGAAAATAATTACTAAAAAATATAAAAAGCCATAAAGGCAATGTTCACATCAATTTCATCTCTCAAAAGTGATATCAGTGACTGACAAGTCCAGGAGCCCTGACAAGTCCAGGAGCTCACACTTCCACGCATGCCCACACATAGATAATACATTGCACTTAGAAAATTTATGACTTCATCATCGTAGGTAGCTTTCCTTTGCATTCTTTGGTATCTTCTTTGATTAGGAATGTAGTTTTCGGATTATAGATTTGAATGTTCTTTTAAACTTATAAGATGTTTATATAGTCAATTTAAAGAAATTGTTTTACTGCAGAAGTTGCTAATTATTAAATTAATTAAATTAATGACTGCTTGATTGATAAATGACTAGATTAGTTAGATTGCTTGATTCTGATGGATATAGGCGACCATGTTGCTGATCAATACATGGGTCATTAGTCTGGATAAGTCATGGTTTGATTGATTTATTCATTGTTTGGTTGATTTGTTGATGATTAAGTAATTATTAATAAACGGGTAAGGATATCCTTGTTGCCGACACCTTTATTCATGGTTTAAATTGATTAATTGACTGATTCATGATTGATTGATTTTAAAAGGACAGCCATGCTGTTGATATACAAGCCATTGTTCATGATTTGTCTCAAGATTTTGATCAACAGTCACAAGAGCTTGAGTCTGTTTATCAAAAGCTTCTATCCATTGCGTCTAATCAGAAAGGTTTGAATAGTCTTGTAAAGTTAAACTTAAGCCGTTAATTCCTTTTAATGTCTAATCTCTCATGAGGTTGATTGGGGATTTATAGTATTATAAAATTATTATTAGAATCCAATGCAATAGTTGTTAAATGAGAGATTCATAATAATTGTTTTGATTTACTTATCAAAAAATTTATCACTATGTAGTGATATGATAAATTTTTCACGATTTCCTACATTAACTTAATATATATTAAGTTAATGTAGAAATATGTGAAAGAAAGCTAGCGTGAAGTATTCATCATCATTATTATTTTAATAATCAATATTTAATATAAATATCATGATTGTCAATATTATTGTTTTTATTATTTGTAGTTCTTCTTTAATTCAATGATCAAGCCTATTAGATTCATAAATAATGTATACACATGTTAGGTATTGGAATTTGTAACTTTCTTTGAAAAATTTTCAGAATGCTCCAGAGTTACTACCTAATAAGAAATATCCTATTTAGTATTAGTGTGCTGGTTTCAGAGAACTTAGTACTGCCCATACTGGTGCTTGCCTGCAACAGACCAGCCTATCTAGAGAGAACCTTATCTTCAATTATAAAGTATTTATTTCAGTTCTACTAAGGTTTTAATATTGTAACAAATATGGTAAGACCTTAGTTATCAGTGTTTGAGTATATGTTTGAATTTGTAATGCTTATTGTTGCCAATTGTGGAAATGAAGCCTAACAAATGATGTCTAAAAAATTAAGTATGGAATGATGTCTAAAAAATTAAGTATGGAATGAAGTCTAAAAATTAAGTATGGAATTTAAGATATATTCAGTTGTTTATGCAGTGAATTGACGTCATTGACCAGTAAACTTATTTCATCTGAAGAATTGTTGTTGCCATGCCTAAATAGTAAACTCTTGATTTTAAAGTATTTGTCTGGTTTCATATACTAGTTGGTAATCTTATAAATAATTGCAGTGTCTATTTTAAATGTGTGTAGTTTCAAGATCCTTTGAAATAGTATTGGCTTAACTTGAGTAATAGTTATCTTAATTAATCCCTTATGAAATAAAGGACTTCTTAACCTCTTAGGGGATTAATTGAACCACTTAGCCCTTTCAGAGAATATTCTTTTGTCAATTCTTACATTAATTGGAATTCATATTGGATTCGGGTGCATTTGCAGATATTTTTGTGTTATGATAATACAAAACAGCTAATTGTAGGTATTTTTGTGTTATGATAATACTAAACAGCTAATTTTTTTTGTAGGTATTTTTGTGTTATGATAATACTAAACAGCTAATTGTAGGTATTTTTGTGTTATGATAATACTAAACAGCTAATTGTAGGTATTACCTAGCAATAAATTTTCAACTTCTGCTAATGGTTGTCTGCCTGCATACTATTCTTACTACTGCACAGCACAGACTGGGGTTAATACCTATTTAATTTTTGTAGATAGCTTTCTATATATGAAACCTATTTCAATGCCATAAAATGTCTCGTTCTAGCAGTGTACGGTCCGATGGTAGATCCATAGCATATAACTCTAAAATATATATCTATCATCTGCCTTTCATGTCATATTTCATTTTTCTTGGTTATATTCAGGTACAGTACAGACCAGTATTTACCAGTGGGAGTCATGACTAAGCTCATTGTGTCTCAGGATTGTAATAAGGCTGATGTCAGCAATGTCATCTCCAAATATCAACAGAATATTTCTTTATGGCTCAAGGTTACTGATTAATTTTTAGCTTCACTTTGTCAAATTCAGTTCTATCTTTCTCTCTCACTCTTTCTCTCTCTCTAACTCTCACTCTAGTGTTCTGCCAAGTAGCAGGTCCAAGATACAATTCTGTGCTTAGAGTCTGCTTTCACACTCCATTAAGAAAAGCTGCACTTAATTAAAGATCACTGGCTGGCGCCAGTGGGGAAGTCGGTAAGATACTCGACTGCGGATTAGTGTGTGTGGGGTTCAAATCCTGGGCTTGCCCATCACTGATATCGCTTTCGAGTGAAGAAACTGACGTTAACCTAAGTAGCTTTATCTTAGATCAACTTGTTTAATCCCTCACAAAGGACTGTCTGTACCTTTTCTAGCCTATGGTTTTAGAAAATATATAGATCTTAAGATAATTTACCGTTGCATTCCCCATTTCTTGTTTTCCCAGTGTCTTGAACACAAAACGGAAGAAACTCTATCGTTGTTAAATATCCATGCAATTCGGTTTCTAGATATTCTTATTAAATTTTATATTCAAATTATGTGTTCACACATCTTAAGAAATTATAAAATTTTATTTACAGTTCTAATATATCATATATTTCTGCATTAATTTTCTGTATATACTTAAATATTTAGATAGATTGATAGAAATTTAGATAAGTTAGAGAAGGGATATAGATAATTCAGGATTGGATTTTCTGGGGGGGAGTCCAACCCTCTCCTAACTTTGATCTGCTCTGAAAATTGCAGCTGAAAAACTCTGTGTAGGTCGACTTTTTGACCCCTCCCCCACTTCACTTGTATGGCAGGGAGGTTTAAAAAGCTACGGTTAACGTCAGTTTCCTCGCTCGAAAGCGATGTCAGTGATGGACGAGCCCCGGATTTGAATCCTGCACATACTGATCTGTGGTCGAGTATATTGGTTGGGGGATTTACTTCATTGTAGTCGTTATTTGTATATTACACGTTCACAGCAGCCCAATCAGACTGCGATCCCAATCAAGGAGAAGAACAAGAGGTTGGAAGGCTACTATTGGTTGTCTCGCCATTTCAAATTTGCCTTAAACTCTCTATTTGAACAGAACCACAACTTCGTCATTATCGTTGAAGGTTCGTTGAATGTATGTACGTAGTATACGAATTAGTGTTTGCTTTATATTTAGTTTTGGATGGATCCAAATTCATGTACTGTAACAATTATTACTCGAGCAGTTTTGGCACAGGTGTGCAATTGGTGACTGAGATTTGTAGTGTATATGATTTATCACAGGCAGAAGATTTGTAGTGTATTTGATTTATGAGTGTCAAAATATTTATGGCTTATTTGATTTGTGACTGCCAACTATTATCTAAATGTGAAAATAATCCTAAAGGCAAGATGCATCATAGAAAAAATGACTGTAAAATATCTGTAAATATGTAGTATTAAACAACATAAATATCTAGCAACTAGTCTATATACATGTATATGTGTTCACAATTTGCTGCTTTTCTAAATTATCAAAATAATACTTCATTAGATTTAAGAAAATTATGTGTAATTATGTGATTATAATGTTTCAATATTTGGAACTTTGGAAGTTTAATATCAGTACTGCATGCTAACACTTGACTAATGTAAACATGTATTAACATGAAATACGAAAAGCCTATCACTTTAAACATTAAGAATACTGAAGAATAGTGAAGGATTTGCGAAATGTATATTTTCCGTGTTGTTTTAGACGATTTGGAAATATCTCCAGACTTTTTCCAGTATTTTGTGGCCGGATTGAAGGTAATGATAAAGGATCCTTCCATCTGGTGCATATCTGCCTGGAACGATAACGGAAAAACTGATCTGATTGAAAACAGTCCTGGTTGGTTGTGATGATTAAAGCTTAACTACTCAGACCTTCTTTCTCTCTCTCTCTCTCTCTCTCTCTGTCTCTGTCTCCCTCTCTCTTGCTCTCTTGCTCTCTCTCTCACTCTCTCTCTCTCTTTCTCTCTCTCTCGCTTTCTCTCTCACTTTCTCTCTTTCTCTCTCTCTCACTATTTCTCTCTCTCTCTCTCTCTCTCTCTTTCTCTCTCACCACTTCTAGTGTTCAATGATGGGTCCAGACTTCATATTCTTTCTCAGTCTGCTTACCTACCTGCTCTGTAAAGAGCACACCATCTATGCGCAAATTTACCTTCTTACAATATTTGTTTCAAAAATATTATGTAGTCTATAAATGTGGTATCATTAGTCTTGCTGCAACTTGTATTGGCTACTGTTACAATATCTTAGGTCTATCGATTTTACAATGACACAGCATGTGTCAAGCCATTATTCTAGGCTCCTTGCGGCATGCAGTGTCTTAATTAATACATCAGTTGGTTTATTACATGCATTGTATCAGCTATGATCTTAAATAATATTATATTAGTTAATTAAACTTTCTGTATACCGTCTCAATGATTGTCTTTCCCGATTTTAATAGGATACTTAAATAAAACACCCATATGTAAGGCCTTAGCATATCTTTTATGTAACAGAAGAACTTAAATCATCTTTTGATTTATATTTAAATGCAAGACATAACAGCTTGATAATAATGGTATAACCTTTATCTGTAAATAAAGCTCTGTATTTTGGGCTAACCCGGTGACTTTTTGGCAAGTTGTTTGACAGCGGATGGTGAAATCAGTAGGTGCAGGGTTCAAAATTTCGAATCTAATGCTCTCCTCGTCACTGACATGTTAATCCAGCAGAAAACTAGCACTAGACTTTTTTAGCTTTTTTAGCCTTTAGATAGTAATTGAATCTTTATAATTGTTATCCAGAATTCAAATCAAGCAATTTTTGTGTTCTAGTACTTAGTCGTTTGTGATTGGATGACTATTTGTTACTATTATTAACTTAACCATTCTTTATGCGATTAGTGTATGTTTCTATTGCTAGAGCTTCTTCACCGGACAGAGTTCTTTCCTGGTCTTGGCTGGTTGCTGACTAAATCTGTTTGGATGGAAATAAAAAGTGGCTGGCCACCCGCGTAAGTAGCATAAAAATAGAGATTGATAGGCTATTTCCTAAAGCTTCATTTGTATCATAATATTGAGTGTGGCTTGAGAAGATCTAGGATAGTCACTGCCTATACGTGACACGTGAAGCTAGATCTAGCATAGTCACTAGCTACACGTGACACATGAAGCTAGATCTAGCTTAGTCAATAGCTACACGTGACACGTGAAGCTAGATCTAGGATAGTCACTACACGTGACACGTGAAGCTGACTACGATTGCGTCAACCTGAAAACACCACTGCAGTGACTCAAGCTCTATGTTCTCTGTCTAATGCTCAGACAATTGGCAGGTCCCCGGCCTAATGTCATCCAATCGACGCGCGCTGTTTATTGAAATGTACAGTAAATTGGAATGAGTTTTTATCAACTGGTTCACTTCAGGACAAACTCTTTAAAACCCAATGACTTATGTCTGTCTTCTAAAGACTTCTATATCTCAATACATTATGCCTGTTCAAAGATAAAAATATTGCTCTGGAGTAGTTTTCTTTCCAATCTCTATGTCGCAATAGTAGAAATATTAATGAGTTATTTAATGAAGTTAAATTGTCCGAGGATGGGGTCGAAGATATTGGAATGTCATAAATGACACTAGATTACTGATTTACATCGTCTTATTAAAATTAGTTTAATACTAATAACACTAAAGGTTCAACGTCCTTCTCCTCATTCAAGAAAAAGTCAGGGACGTCAAATGTATTTTAATGTATTACACTGATATTTCAGATATTGGGATGATTGGATGAGATTGCCTGAACAAAGAAAGGGCCGATCCTGCATTAGACCGGAGATTTCTAGAGCCAGTACTTTTGGAAAGCTTGGGACCAGTCTGTTAGTATTTCTCAGGCTTTTTTGGGTGGGGGGGTGTTTAGCGCACTAGTTGATCTTGAGTTTCATAAGAGGCAGAGTTTAGTGCATCGGTAGATCTTGATCTACATGGACGAAGCTAAGCAAAGTAGTAATCATGGCAGTTAATGAACACTATAAAACAGCAATAGGCAAAGAAGTGCTGTTACACTGTAACGACTGCAGTATGTCTAGTGTGTAACCAAACTAACATCATCATTATCATCATCTTCCCTTAAATCCCAGTTGAACTAGGGTCGGGATACGAATAGACCGTCTTTTGAAATTTTTCCATTGGTTTAAATTGGTTATATTAGTTTTATTTATATCTTTAAGTGACTTAATTGATGTTGTTGAGAATATTGTTGCTACTCTAAGTAGCTCAGTAGTTAAGTCTTGAATATCAAACTCTTTAAGAATTTAAGCCAAGAGAAGTAAAATGCTAGTTATTCTGTATGGGGTGCACTTGATCAAATTGTGATTTTATCATATTCTGTACAAATTCTGGAGGTCGTTCTTTGCATATAATGTGCATCTAATATATTTAAAGGAATTTTATCTAGATATTGAGAAGATATTTTTGTTATTTACTGACCATTATCGCATTCAATTTTTAAACGATTTTAGCTGCAACTTGTTTAGCTCAATGGTTGCCCATTGCCACTGAATTTAAACATTTTATGCGTCACTCTTGGATGACACTTTCACTGAATAATCTCGTTGTTGTTATTTGCATGTCACTCTTGGATAACACTTTCACTGAATAATCTCGTTGTTGTTATTTGTAGGGGCCAGTTTTTCGACAGATTCTTAATGTTTATTCAGCATTACAGTGGTTTTGTGCCTTTCACTGAGCTTGATCTGTCTTATTTATTAGAGGTAAGGAATATTGCACATCTTCGCATATCCTTCAGGTTGCATTTTTCTTGCGCAAATGTAGAATAGAATTCATGAAAAATCAAATGCTTCTAAGTAAGAACTAAAGACAGTATGACATTAAACAAATTGTTTTGCATTTCGTTGAGTAATAGTTTTTCTTGTTTATATTTTGCAAGATTTAACGATTTCTATTTATTTGGATCAATCTTAAACTCATTTGGATCAATAAATTTTGATCAATCTTTAAATTTCTGCATCAATCCTTGAATTTCCAAGGAAGATTTTGAGCATTTGTAAATTTTACTGACTGGCTGATCCTTTAATGCGCTCAATATTTTTATTTTCACGGGAACGATATACTGATGGCAAAGAAAAACTATATAAATATCTACTTAGTATTTGTTGATATTTTAACTTACATGAGAGCTCGTGCTATTTATTGTAGAACTGATTGAATGCTGGAGCTATTTATTATAGAACTGATTGAATGCTGGAGCTATTTATTATAGAACTGATTGAGTGCTGGAGCTATTTATTATAGAACTGATTGAATGCTGGAGCTATTTATTATAGAACTGATTGAGTGCTGGAGCTATTTATTGTAGAACTGATTGAATGCTGGAGCTATTTATTATAGAACTGATTGAATGCTGGAGCTATTTGTTATAGAACTGATTGAGTGCTGGAGCTATTTATTATAGAACTGATTGAATGCTGGAGCTATTTATGGTAGAACTGATTGAATGCTGGAGCTATTTGTTACATGACTGATTGTATTATTATACAGGATTTAACTGTGCAGATAATTAATTTAAATTAAATGCATATATTTTCAGACGAAAATAGCTAGTTTGTATCTTAGTTAGCTAATTAAACAGGGATTCAAGGGAAGATCACGATGATGATGTGATGATGATGACGATGATGATGATGATGATGGTGGTGGTGATGATGATGATGATGCTGATGATGATGATGATAATGATGACGATGATGATGCTTATATTTTCAGAAGAAAGTAGCTATTTTATTAGTTAGTTAGCTAATTAAACTGGGATTCAAAGGAAGATCACGATGATGATGACGATGATGATGATGCATATGTTTTCAGAAGAACTATGCGGACAGTTTAAAGAGAAAAGCCTACTCTGCACGACTGATAGCAGCTGAAGCGTTGGACAATGCTCTCGGTGATGCCTCCTACACCTCTTGTCGCATAGAGTACAGCAGTCGAGATCAGTTCAAGAACATAGCCAAGAAACTGGCAATGATGGAGGACTTCAAGGTTAACCATGTTACTGTAATTTCACATCATCATCCTCCCTTAAATCCCAGTTTAACTAGGGTCGGGATACGAATAGACTGTTTTCCATTCGTTTAAGTTTTTGTAGCAATTTCTGGAGCCTAGGCGCTCACCCACCGAATGCCTTATCTGACGTTGATAATGCCCTTTCTGACGTTGGAAATATAGCTAATTGTCGTTACTATAATTTAACATTTAATAACAATTATAATCATTATCTATTTTCCCGTGATGTACCCGGCACCCTACAGAGTAGATCGCCCGCTAACTGCACTTGTTGGAAGAGTCTTCTACACTAAAACTGAGGATGGCAATGGGAAACCACCTGAGAGACATTTTTTCAAAGTTACAAGCAACATGAAGTATGGATAGCCTTTTTGATTTTGTGAAGGGATTAAATTGTTGATCTGTGGAGTGCTCTTTATGGAGCGAGAAAGCAGACTTTGAATGTAAATATGTACCTTGGGCTTGCCACTCGGTCGAGTACTAAAGATAGATCTATTTTAGCTATTGCCTTTTGTTACAGGTAAATAGAGCTATCGTAGAAAGTTGACTCTACTGAATTTGAAATCAATGCATGAAAGTACTACACTAGTGCTATGTCGACGATTAATTGGCTCTCCAGTATGCTCATGCCATTTTCTCAACGACTACATGAATTTGTTTGTATTTTTTACAATATTGTGCAGTGCTGTGTTTAGTGTAAATTGTATTTTACTCTGTCATTTTGTATTATGTTATGTTCCATGGTATTGTTTTATATCGAGTTGCAAATCATTGTATTTTATTGTATTGTTTTTGTATTATATAGTGTTGTATTATATTATATTGTGTTGTTTTGTAGCATATTGTACTGCGGTGTATTGTATTATTTTTTTACTGTATTGTGTTGTATTGTATTGTATTGTGTTGTATTGCACTGTATTGTATTGCAGTTATTGTATGGCACTGTATGTATGTGTTGTAAAGAGACTCCTTGGAGTCAAATCATAAGAACAAAAAGACATAGACCATATGCTTCGGCTAAATGAAAATACTTCAATTAGAAAAGCTTTAAAATATAGACCACTAAACAATAAAATGAAGGTAGGAATTGGAAATAAATGCACATTAATTAAACAATATAATAATGATATACGTAAATTAGATACTAAATTCAGTCTTACGCAGGGTGATGTTTATGACTTTACTCAGGATCATGATAGGTGGAGGCAGAGGGTTGAGTAGGCTGCTCTGGTGTCCACCCAGTGATGTTGTGCAGAAAATCAATGTGTCGTACTATATTGTTTTATATTGTATTGTATTTTCATTTTATTGTACTATATTTCATTATATTGTGTCGTACTGTATTATTTTGTATTGTATTGTATTTTCATTTTATTGTACTATATTTCATTATATTGTGTCGTACTGTATTATTTTGTATTGTATTGTATTTTCATTTTATTGTACTATATTTCATTATATTGTGTTGTACTGTATTATTTTGTATTGTATTGTATTTTCATTTTATTGTACTATATTGCTTTATATTGTGTCATACTGTATTATTTTGTATTGTATTGTATTTATATTTTATTGAATGTCTCAATAGCGAAGGGTTAACGTCATGAAGGTTTAAATGATAAATCCTGAGGTGAATAGAACCCTCGTGGGTTCGAATCCCAGACGCGCTGATCTGACAGTAAAATCTCGAACTTTCACTGAACTGGTTATACGGAAAATGGACTAAATTGCCTAACGGTTATAACATGTGGTGTTAAAAGTGATAGATATCGACATAGTTGATCATTTCACTATAAGACGTCTTTACTGTTTGCTTTACTTTATTGTTCTATATAGTATTGCATCATATTGTGTTGTATTGTATTGCAGGCCGGAGTTCCTAGGACTGGCTACTTGGGTATAGTGAGTGTCGTGAAAGCTGGTAAAAGAATCTACGTGACGCCGCCAGAAAACTGGACGGGTTATGATGTGTCATGGAATTAATCCTCGCATTCTTGTAATTCTGTGTTGTGCTCACATGTGAGCGGGTTAGTGTTATGACATGTCTATGTTGAGCAGGTTAGTGTTATGATATGTCTTTGTTCACGTGTGATCAGGTTAGTGCTATGATATGTCTATGTTGTGCTCACTTGTGAGCAGGTTAGTGCTATGATATGTCTATGTTGTGCTCACTTGTGAGCAGGTTAGTGCTATGATATGTCTATGTTGTGCTCACTTGTGAGCAGGTTAGTGCTATGATATGTCTATGTTGTGCTCACTTGTGAGCGGGTTAATGTTAGCGAGCTCTGACGATGCCTTTGTCGCAGAGATCAATTTTAAGTCAATCCAGTCATTTTTTGGATTAAATGCTGTTGTTAAATAATATTTCTCTACTTTTCTCAATTTCTGCATTTAGCAAGTTTCACTATCAGGAACTTTCATTTAGTGTTTTGGATCCGCTACATGCGAGCAATCGAGTGAATGTTGTAAATGTAGAAGAGAAAGTGATGGCTTAGGTTGAATTCTGGACAGGCCTGATACTATAGCGGCTACTGGTCTAATTCTTCCAATTAATTGAAGAATTAAGTTAAATGAAGTTTGTCTGATGTTGTCAGATGTAGTAGAGGATGCTATTTTAGATCTGTTAGAAGCTAAATTTTCTTTGGTTTAGTACGAAATCGTTAGCTGTCGACTCTAGATAATAGGATAGTAGTTTTTTAGTAATTGATTGTTCAGTACTTTAGGTTTCTATCGAAAATGTACAGTACATACATACATACATGTTCAGTACATAGCCAGCGTTCACTAGATCATCTTGATGTGCTTAGCAGTAGGTGGTGCAGGAATGTCCAGTCATTTTGCTTTGTTTTGCTGTATTCTATTGACTAGAGTTTTGCTCATATTGTCAATTTCTGGACAGTGTTACAGTGTCAATTGACTGTGCCTTATATAACATTCCGCAGTTGTTTATTATGCATTCCTAATGTTTACGTGTTTGATAGGCAATTAATGATATCATATTTGTTATTTGTAATTGATCCTTTTCAAGTCACCTTGCTAACATTCCATTCTATCCGTGTTGTGTCCGGGTTGCTGAAGAATAGACCAACCGTGTACTGCATGTGTCGTAGAAGGCGACTAAAGCACTAAGACCCAAATCAACGTTAGAAAGGGGCATTCGGTTGGTGGGCGTCTAAGCGCCAGAAATTGCTACAAAAAAAGTAAAACGAATGGAAGATCTTTAGAGGGGATATACTGATGATATGTTGTGGGACAGAAGGGATTTGGAGAAGGTCTATTCGTATCCCGACCTGTAATACATGTATATAAGCTAGTATTTAAGAGAAGATAATGATGATGCTGTAATTGATATTTTGTGTGTTATCTACGCGTGTTCTCACACTCAGTATACATGTACGTTTAGTTAAATTACAGGTTCAAGATAGAGTTCTATTTATTGTCTACAGACTCTCTCTAGAACAACAAGCTGACATAGTCGCAAATGCTTTACCGTTACTACATCTTTAATTTACATTGACAAACATTTGTAACTTTCCCGTTTTGTGTCCGGGTTGTTTGAAGAATTGACTAGCCGGTGACGTGTCGTAGAAGGCAACTAAAGCACTAGGATCCAGATCAACGTCAGAAAGGGCATTCGGTTGGTGGGCGCCTAGGCTCCAGAAATTGCTGAAAAAAATTAAACGAATGGCAAAGTATCAAATAGGGGATTGACTGATGGATGATATGATGTAGGACAGAGAGGATTTAAGACAGTCTATTCGTATCACGACCCCAGTTAAACTGGGATTCAAGGGAAGATGATGATGATGATGAATACTTGTAGCTATGGAGATTTCTCAGTATCTGCATTAGGCAGCTCTTGTGAGACAGTTGTGGTATAGCGGTACTCATCTATCTTCACTCTTCTAGCATCTCACTCGCCAAGTATTTGCTATGATAGAACTGTAGAGACTTTGATCGGTGAGATCAAACAGTGAATAGACTATATATGAATACAACAACAACCATCACAGTGCAACTGTTGTCGATGACAATATCGAGCATTGTTAAATCAAAGTCAAGCCGACGAGCGAAAAACGGGAGTTCAAAAACGGTACAAAACCTGTCCAAGAGTAGTTTTGATATTATGATATTAAAGATAATCTCACGCTCTTACCTATGTGTCAGTATGTTGTTGTTGCTCTTACCTATGTGTCAGTATGTTGTTGTTGCTCTTACCTATGTGTCAGTATGTTGTTGTTGCTCTTACCTATGTGTCAGTATGTTGTTGTTGCTCTTACCTATGTGTCAGTATGTTGTTGTTGCTCTTACCTATGTGTCAGTATGTTGTTGTTGCTCTTACCTATGTGTCAGTATGCTGTTGTTGCTCTTACCTATGTGTCAGTATGTTGTTGTTGCTCTTACCTATGTGTCAGTATGTTGTTGTTGCTCTTACCTATGTGTCAGTATGTTATTGTTGCTCTTACCTATGTGTTAGTATGTTGTTGTTGCTCTTAACTATGTGTCAGTATGTTGTTGTTGCTCTTATCTATGTGTCATTATGTTGTTGTTGCTCTTATCTATGTATCAGTATGTTGTTGTTGTTGTTGTTGTTTGTAGTTTGACTGCGGTGTGGTATAGCAAATAAATAATTATGTGTACTTGGAAACTGCCACTTGGCAGAACACTAGACATATATAATTATGTTATAAATTGCATATTATTCACATTTCACAGCATCTGTTAAATGTTATATTGTTGATTGGCGAGCCTATAATTTCCTTGTATGCACTTTGACTCATTTACTGTCAGAGTACGCTCCATTTGTTAGGCAACTATTAATGAACGTCATCCGCTGCCGACCCTTACTCCACTTGTCGAACATAGATATAGTGAATGATTGTGTAGACTTGTGTAAAATTGAACTGGATATGCATTCGTTTCTTATTAACTCATTATGTTTTGATTGGTTTATTTTAAAGTTTCTGCGTATTCAATTGGTTATTGATCATGCATTGATATATTGAATGTTGTATGCTTTCATTTGTACTTTAATTCTTTCAGTTATGTGATAGGGTTTTACTTTTATCAATAAATTGTTAATTTCACAACTTTTCGATTTTTTTTATTTTTATTTATTAGTTTACTTCAGGCATAACAACCTTTAAAACATGCCAGACAGATACTCAAACACATGCACACACATACCAACACCACACACATACACACACATACACCACGCACACGCTTTTACACAAAAGCAAACAGGTCAGCAGAAATGGCTGCAAGAAAATAAACATATAAATTGAGAGTAACTTCCTGCTCATGTAAGTCATTATGATTCAATTACAAGTTAATCCATCCCCCCCTCTTCTCTCTCTGTCTCTCCTCTCTCTCTATCTCTCTCTCTATTTATCTCCGACTGTCTATCTCTCTGTCTGCCTCATTCTCTCACTCTTTCTCTTCTTTTCTCACTCTCGCTCTTGTGCGTCGTTCCTTAACTGGCAAAACAGCAACTTTTTGGCACCAGGAAATTTTAAATGACTCAATAATAATAATAATAACACTCTAAATAATTATATATGAAATTATCAACCATGACAATATCTCGTAATTTTAATACCGCATGTTAAAACCGCTAGGCAATTAGTCAATTTTAGTTTTAGCCATTCCTATGATGTCGGAGATTTTACTCTCAGATAAGCACGGCTGAGAATCGAACCCACGAGGATTCAGTTTACCTCAGAATCGGTCATTTAAAACTTCGTGACGTAACTTGACGCCTCTATCCACTACGCTATTGAGAAATTATATATCTAATATATAAATTTAATTTAATGCTATGTTGTGTATACTATAGTCGAACAATTAAATATTGCAGTTTATAGCACTGAAATTATAATTATCTCAACCCTAGCCAAACTGTGAATCAAGGGAAGATGATGATGATGAATGACGTAAGATCATCATCATTATCTTTTCTAGAATCTTAATTTAACCAGGATCGGGATACAAATATACTTTCTCCAATCTCCTCTGTCCCACACAAATCACAATATGCCCATACCATTCCATTCGTTTAAATATTTGTAGCAATTATGGAGCCTAGTCGCTGACCAACCGAATGCCCTTTCTGTTGTGGGTTTGGATGTTATTTTATGTCGCCTATTATGACACGTGCAGAACACTGTTGGTATTTTTCAAGAAACCCGGACACAACACGGGGATGATGTTGATGGATGATGATGATGATGTAACACTGCCTAAATATTTAGTGAGGCGCAATCTATAATTTTAGGCCCGAGTTATGAATATTGCTGGGTGCTGACACATTATAATAATTATAACAATAATAACCTCTGACAATTTTTATAGCGGTGCCATGGCCGGTGTCCGATCTTCGAGACCGCTTTACAGGTTCCTGGTTATTATTAATCCTTTCCATGGTCAATCATATCTTTGCAAATTGATAGCGTCAATCGGCAACAAACTCCGATACAAGATTAACCTTCCATGGGCCCAAGGGGATATCCATCATTACTTGACTGACCTTGGCTTTGAATCCAGGCCACTTGTATCCGTGGCGAACACTCTAACCGTTACGCCATATCCCCTCGCCAATGACATATTCTCTCGATTATGACGGATGTATAAATGTGCTGACAGATCTGGGATATTGACTGAACTCTGAAGTGTTTACCCTCATGGTGGAAATAGCTGTCAATTAAAGGAAGAGTCATATGAGATAACAGTAATGTTATCTCTTGCGCATGTTTTATCAGACCGGAACTAAATACTGTGTGGTTAAATAAACAGAAATAATTGCAGACATTATCTCTTGCGAACAATACACTTTATTCTTTAATTTAGAAAATATAGGAATATGATATCTAAAGATACCACCTGACGGTTAATGATAACATTTTTAAATGATTGAAAATATTATTTCAGTAATATTGTGAAACAATATTAATTTAAAATTAAAATCAAATATAATCTATTAAGTCTTAATTAAGATATCATAACTACTAGAGTTACTGATAAAATTACACTAAATAAAACTGAGATTTCAATGTCAAATACTACTTAGAGCTTAAAATCTCGAACTATTAATGTGAAGTATTCAGTGCTGATATTACAATGACAATTTAAAGTCTGAATTCTCAGTCGAAGGCGTCTGAATGCAATAATTCGCCAGAAGCGGTACTCGGTAAAGTTCGCTACGCGTGATAAAATGAGATCTGTGCAATAGAATAGATTATTTTATTTTTTGTAGATATTTCGATTTGCGCATTACAAGTGTACAACGTACTACATTACGAAACTGAGAATCCGCATAAAATTTGATAACATGTTATCGAATAGAAACACTGCTTCGCGAAAGTCAAATAAAACGATGCAAACTTCACAGAGAAGCGTGAAGAAAAGGCATAAAGGCCCGAAGGCACTGATACAATACAGTGCAACAATACAATAGCAAATCGTTTTACATTGGGGACTCTACTTGTATTAACCATTCAGCGAAAATTGATCTAAATACATACTTGCGGTTAGACTGAGAATTTTATCTTGCCTTAATCTGTTAATTAGTTTATCTTTTTTGGTTAAAGTTATAGTTTACAATACCTGTGAAATCCATACACTAATTGTCATCTTTTAAAAACTTCAAGTACATAATTAAATGGAGAATATCTGATAATTACAGTAAATTTATTATTTATTTAACGAAGCTTATATACATGTATTTATAGTTCCCAGTAATCTTAATTTTCTTATATCTTGTTAATTTATCATTTTTATTTGCATAAATTTATTAGGCCTAACTATAATTTATTAATATTATTGAACACAAGAATTTACGCTACGGAGAAATAACTTAGAAACTTTTTCAGGTATGCAACATTGTGCAATATACAACAGTATGCAACATTATATTCATGTAGTCCACTCCCTAACGTTTGTGGAATAATGACGTAGCCTATATAGCCACCAATAGTCTTAATCGATAAGTCTAGCAGAAAGTTAACATCGACAGTAATCTTATACCTTGCTGGTAATTAAGTTTCAATTAATACAACTAAGACATAGAGATTAGTAATGTTAGATGATTTAAAGATATACTCACATAAGTGGCATGAAGAGGAAAGCGAAGGACAGAGAAGAGTGAAATGATACCAGTGATTTACAGGTTAAGTTATCAAAAGCTTTACAATTCTGTTTACACATACAATTTTGATAATGACACATAGGCCCCAAAGCGTATACCAATAGGTTCATATATTAGAAGTTAGAAGAGAAATTTCTAAAGGGAGATAGTTTACCAAAGGAGGCCATAATAGGTAAAATGGAAGGAAAGGTAAGCAGAGGCCGACCGAGATTAGAAATGTTAGATGATTTAAAGATACACTCATACGTGGACATAAAGAGGAAAACCGAAGACAGCGAAGAGTGGAGGCGTTATATCCCATGGACCTGCCAGTAGGCAGTGCACTAAGAGAGAGAGAGAGAAAGAGAGAGAGAGAGAAAAAGAGAGAGAGAACAGCAATATAATACACAATTTACGAGCTAATAGAATAGTACCGAGCCAGGCTCACAGTTACAATCAAGGAAACACGTCTATGAACATAGGAGAGAGCAAGATCAATGAGAAAAATTTGCAGAAAATAAAAGCGCATAATATACTAATATTGCACTAATACATTAATACTGAATCGAATAAGTAACTTTATAGCATAAACTAATATATTAATACTGAACCGTATAGCAAGGCTTTGAAAAAAAAAATATAGACATTGTGTACATCGATAATCCATCGATAGGCCTATATCAAACTTATCGATACATCGATAGATGCATCAAAACATCAATACATCGAGAGAGAGGGGAGAGAGAGAGAGAGAGACTTTATTTCAGAATCACATACCACAACAATGTTACATACAGGTTAATGAAGTCTAGATATATATATATATATACAAGTATATATATATATATATATATATATATATATATATATATATATATATATATACAGTAACATAATAGGCAATACAGGCACAGACAAAACATTTGAAATCCATAAATAGTTAAGATAATGTCTATCCAACTCTAGCAGTTCATGAAATTGATCTGAAATAGAGGGTACCCAAACAGCGACTAGCGCCATCTTGCTGGTTACCGCAGTGAAATTAATTATTTATCAACAACCTGTTAGTCAATTCATCAATACATCGTATATCAATACGTATATGTAAAGACATCGATACGTCAATACATTGTCTAAAATGGAAGACTTTGATTCCTTAAAGTCTTCCTTAATTATTATTAATTATTTTAAAGAAGGTATCAGGAAACTAGAGGCACTTGAAATTTGGATATGGAGAAGAATGAAAAGGATTAGTTGGATTCTATTAAAGGTTACAATGAGGATTAAAGGTTACAAATGAGGAAGTTCTGAAGAGAGTTGGTACAGATAGACAGTTAATATTTGAATTTAGAAATAGGAAGAAGAGTTGGATAGGATACATTCAAAGGGGGAAGTCTACTAAAAGAGGTCACAGAAGGCAGAATGGAAGGAAATAGAGGCAGGCCGAAATTAGTAATGTCGGATGATTTAATGATCCGCTCATTTGTAGACATGAAGAGGAAAGCGGAAGACCGAGAATAGTGGAGGCACTATATACCATGGACCAGCCAGTAGGTAGAGCACTAAGAGAGAGAGAGAGAGAGAATGGGGAGTATAGTTCTAATTTAAGCTAATCTACTTAACCAACCAGAGAATTCCGTAATTCTGATCGCTTCTTTATATCTCATTTCGAGAGACCACTAAACGCATTGCTGATAAAAGACGATAGAGCATTTCCTATCAACGCACCCAGGACTCCGCCGAACTTTGCTCCTGCCGGGCTCTTGAAGATGAAGGCCCCTGCAGCCGTGAAGAGTGGCACGAGCACCGCAGTGCACAGTCCAGGACCTTCCCTTGCTCCCAGCTTAATCAGCTCTCTCTTTAAGTTGGAATTTGAGCAATTCGCTATTATCTTACGTCCGTCTGACAGCAGTCGACCCGCCGATTCACGTACAGCTTTGACCACAGCATCTCCTTGTTGTTTCACTATTGCTTCAGCAATTGAACGCCTGTTTCTTCTATGAGGAGCTGCCATGCAGGTGCGAGCTTCTTGTGTGTATTCTTCTGAGACATTGTATTTTAACGCGTATGACTTCTGTGTCTCATCTTTTTCTGGTATTTTATAACCCGTGCCACAACTATGACACAAGAATTCTAATTTTCTGTCAATCAACTCGAATGTGATTTTGAATGGATCATTATTTTCACAGTTGAGACAGGGTGGAATGTGCAAGTTGTTCTTTATAAGATCTTCTACGTCAGCTAAGTCAGTTTGATCGTCGTATCCCCAAGTTTCATGACAATCTTCACAAGACCAAATGTTGAAGTAGTCATGTCTGACACGCTCGCAGTTACACTTGGCGCAAGGATGATCGAAAAAGTATTTAAGTATTTCCTTAATTTCCTCAGGGGAATAGATATTGATGAGAGGACTTGACTCATTCTCGTTGCGTTGTGCTGCTTTCGTCGCATCTTTTTCCTGACAACAGGCAGAATCATATTTCAACTGCAGTCCCTTTTCATCTTGGTCGTGGAATAAATCTCGTGGGCTGTCATCATCAGAGCAGTTTTCATCACATTCATCATCGTTGTAGAATGATGCTGCCAACTCAGGAGAACGTTTGGATTCTAATAACTGTGAGCTATAGGCATCATAAGTTTGCATGGAATTTAAGTTTTCGTAACTCTCAGTTTTAGGAAGATAAATTTGGTCAATCATTGAATTGATTTTAGCCATTTGAATATCATCTTCTTCCTTGCTATCGCAACAGTTTGAACTGATTTCATAGTCAAGCTCATAGCCAGGAACTTTATAGCTCTCAGCCATAGCAAACCCTTCTAATCTCGAATGTACTAGTTAAGTATCTTTTCCAATTGTAAATATAATATTATGATTAAGCTAAAATCTACAAACAGTCAATACATCAAATAACAAAACAAATTTAAATTACACTAAAAACATTAGATAAATAACAAATTAACAAATTTTATACTTCTAGAGTCGTAGAGATAAAAGCTTTAAGTGTTTCGCAGTAAACAGTATTGCAAATAATTCTACAAATATAAAACATGTATCCATGCATGTATGACTGTATGCATACAAACGTGCCATCGTGTATGCATGTATGGATGCATACACACATGCACGAAAGCATGCATGTATGCAAGCTACCATATATGCATGCATACATGCATGTGTGTATGTATTAATGCAAGCACGAAGGCACGCTAGCATATATAGGCCTACATATAAGCACGCATATATTCAAATATGTATGTATGTATGCATGCATGCATGCATACAACTCTCGCCTTTAGAAAGAAACGTTTGGTCTATCATTAAATTAATTTTAGCAACGTTTATATCTTTTTCTTCTATAGAATTATTAATAGTTTTTCAAACAAAATTAAGTAGCCTACTGCTTCATACATAGACTTGCACTAGTAATCTAAGTTAGTTAGTTTATTTCAAAACCACAACGTACATTTTAAAGGAAAAATAATAACACAATGTATTAAAGCACAGGAAAGCAGTGCTTTTACGGTTTCCTTAGAATCTTATAAGCTAAACGTCCAGTTGCTCAAAGTTTACCGAAAAGATATTCTAGACATTGTACACAAAATAAATGAAACCATAAAATAATCCAAGTGACCTGTTGGCCGAGAAAATAAAATCCAACTGAATGGTGCAAGCGTTTCGTAAAGGCAAACGCACTTCTACAGATGAAAGTATAGAAGCAAATAGCCAAAATAAAAAACAACGGCCAATCACTTCCGAAGTCTCGTTTATCTAGCTGGGCCGCCTTCACGTACTGGAAACTGGATTGACATATCTAGAAGCTGCAAAGTTATATTAATTATTAATTGACTAAAAGGTGAAGTGTTGTTTAATAGTATAATTATTTTAGTTAAAATTAAAGCGATTAATTAAAGCGATACATAAGCTATACAAGTTAATATATTAGTAAGGTTCGCATTACTGTGTGAACCTAATTTGGTGACAATGCGCTCATTGCATCAGCATGTATAGCCTACTTTACCAGCAGTCTTATCTTGTAGCGGTGTATTTACATACAGACAGCGGTATAGGGCATAAATATATAAGCATATGGACGTTAAACCTTTATTATTACCATTATTATTATTATTATTATTATTATTATTATTATAAACATTCGAAGCGCATTACACTAGTAGCTTAATTTATCAGCAGTCTTATCCTAATAGCGTATTTATATAGGCCTATAGCATTTGGATGCAGCATTTATATATACAAACATGTATTTAAACACAGCACTGGTAGGGCCTATAGAATCAGGGGATGAAATTACAAACCGACGGCTGCGTTTATGATTATTACTAGTCGTATGAGACATCTCAGATAAAAAGTGGATCGATAATTCTTGACTATCTTATTTTATTTAATTCGAATATATATATATATATATATATATAAATATATATATATATATATGGTCATCGTCATCATCTTCCTTTGAATCATAGTATAACTAGGGTCGGGATACAAATAGACTGTCTCAAATCCTCTCTGTCCTACATCATATCATCAGTCAATTCACTATTTGCGACTTTTCCATTCATTTAAATATTTGTAGCAATTTTTGGAGCCTAGGCTCTCACCAACCTAATGCCCTTTCTGACGTTGATATGGATCTTAGTGCTTTAGTCGCCTTCTACGACACGTGCAGTCACCAAATACCCGGACACAAGAAATTATTATATGTACAGTATATATATATATATATATATATATATATATATATATATATATACATGCATATACACCTCTGTATTGCGCATGCAGCCAGTGAGCCAGTTATATAGACAGGGCAGCCTTGAAGTGGATGTGGCAACGGGCTAAGCTAAGTACTGCCTTTTGCACTTAAACTTCTGCAGGACAGCCTATTTCAAGCGTCTTGTTAGTGTTGCAACTCCTAATGCAGTTTTTATTATTAAATACGACCATTATGTACGTTATTACCTCACTATTGACACAAGTTTGAGTTGAGGGGCAATATTTTCAGATAATAATTTTAGCGGCCATAGCGGTGCTCCTGAAAATTAACGTTAGTAAACCTTAAACCTACCGCCATCTTTTTTAATTTTGCCTGATTCCCTCACCCTCTCCTTTTGTGGACAGCCTTTAAAATATTTTACGAAGTGACTTAAAAGTACTTCAAGAATAAAGTAATTATCGAGATAATGATCATTTACTTGACTTGTTTTTCGCCACCATCTTTGTACAGATACAGAAACATATACCGTTGTTAATATCAGAATAGTAGAAAATGTTCTCTTTGCTTGCACATATTTTCCCATATCTCAACACCAGCTGTTGAAGGAGACGCCATTGATTCGAGTTCACCTACAGTGTCTGAAGGGGCGATGAGGAATGTCTCTATAGCGTAGGTTTAACGTTATAAAGTTTTGAATGACATATCCTGAGGTGAATTGAACCCTCGTGGGTTCGAATCGTAGGTGCGCTGTTCTGAGAGTAAAATCTCGGACTTTAACTGGACTAGTTATACGGAAAATGGAATAAATTGCCTAACGGTTTGAGCATGTGATATTAAAAAGTGATAGGTATCAAGTTATCAACATAGCTGATCATTTCGCTATAATGCGAGTTTACTTTTCTTTGAAGGTCATAACTCAATTCGCTTTAATTTATTTAGCAACTAATTAGTTGGCCCATTAGTTTTACATTGATAAAATTGTCGCCATGATCATATTTGCTCCTTCTTCAGTGCAGTGCACTGCCAAGTGGCAGGTCTAAGCTACATATTCATACTCAAAGCTTTTTCGCTCCATAAGAGCGCTCCCTTAATCAGCAAAGTTAATCCCTTCACAAGTCTATACCTTATCCATACCTTATCCATATGTAGCCTATACACATGTAGCTTGAAAAAGTATGGCTTCTGAGGTGGCTTCCCGTTGCCTTCTTCAGTTAGATGGATTAATTACCATTAAATCCTAGGTTAAAATATTTTATGGTGAGGTGGTTCACCTCTTGCCATCCTCAGCTCCTGCCTTAATCGGCTCTTATTTGCTCCTTAGGATCGAAATTGAAGTTAATAGAGAAATTTCCAATATTTAAGTTGGATTTTTCTTTTATTAATTATGTATTTAAGTTTAAATATTTATAGAATATTATAACCAATGATGGTCGTGATAACGACGATATACAGCGTGAAATACGTGGTATGTTTATGTGTACGAATGTTACTCTCTAAATGTTTTTAAGATTTAGCATTATGGTTGTCGCTTACAGCAGGTTCAATAGAGAAGTTTCGATCTTGCTATAAAAAAGCTGGTAAAGCTAATGTTAATGTCAGTTTCCTCACTCGAAAGCGATGTCAGTGACGGGCGAGTCCAGGATTTAAACCTCGCACATACTGATCCGCGGTAGAATTTCTTACCGACATAGCCACTGGCTCCTGCCAGGAATAAATATATATTATCCGGCTATAATAAATGTATTAAACTATTTTAGGATATAAACGTTACAGCAGCTTAACCATCGCGCTGCTGGATACCGGATTAGGCTTACCCAATTTTTATACTCTCCTTTCTAATTAATTAAAAATTAAAGTTTAAAATGTGCTAGCTGGATAATAATGATCTAGAAGTGAATAAATATAAGTGCAGATAGAAACTGCGCATCAATTTAATTGCACATAAATGTATCATTATCTAGCTAACATTTGATGCAACTGCACCAACATATCTACACAATTGCACTTATTTTTATTCACGTCCAAATAGCAGATTTAAAAAGTAAAGTAAACAGGCATTGTAGTGTAATGATCAACTATGTTGATATCTATCACTTTTAATTCCACATGTTTTAACCGTTAGCAATTTAAACTACTTTTCCGTATAGCCAGTCCAGTGAATGTCCGAGATTTTACTCTCAGATCAGCGCGGCTGAGATTCGAACCCTTGAGGGTTCAAACTTCAATGCACCCCGGGATCTGTCATTTAAAACTTAATGACGTTACCCCGACGCCATTAAGACATTTATATTAATAACACACACATTTTAGTGAAATGATCAACTACGTTGATATCTATCACTTTTAATACCACATGTTAAATCCGTTAGACAATTTTGTCCATTTTCCATATAACCAGTCCAGTGAATGTCTAAGATTTTACTCTCAGATCAGAGCGGCTGAGATTCGAATCCACGAGGGTTCCATTCACCTCAGGATCTGCCATTTAAACTTCATGACGTTACCCTACTACTTAGAATTAGATTACACTACTATACTTAATTATACTATTATACTATTTATAATACTATAATACTTTACTTAGTTATACTTTACTTGTCTATTCCTCTAACCATTGCGCTAATGAGACATTCAAAATATTATAAAATATATATTGAAAAATTCATGTAAATATGGACAAGTCCCATTTTTATAGGCGATTATTCGATCAGTTGCGTAGAAACGTTGGTGCAGTGGCATTAGATGGTAACTAGATAATGATATATTTATATGCAATGAAATTGGTGCACAGTTTCCATCTGCACTTATTTTTATTCACTTTGAAAGCTCAGATTTATGTTGAGAAATTCTTTAAAAGTTCTGATCAATCCCAGTTATATTGGCGATTATTCGGCCAGTTTTGTAGATATGTCGTGGCAATGGCACCAGATTGTAGCTTGATATGATACATTTATGAGTAATTAAATTGGTGCAATCTGAATGCGTAGTTTTTGTTTAATTTAGTGTTGAATTTGAAGTTTCGAAAAACTCCATAATATCGAATGTGAATGTGAATGTGAAACTGGAATATAGGACAGGTTTATTACGATGTTAGTGACATGTTTGTAGTGACATGTGATGGGCGGATGCTCCTGACATCATCCTTGTATGAGAAAACGGACTTTAAACCTTTATTGTTTTATTATTATTATTACTATTATGTTACTTGTTTCATAACTGCTATGGCAGATAAAATATTAAAAGCTATAGGATCTAGCTTAATCTCTGTTTCTATTCACTAGCTTACTGATAGAGATAGTACGACGGTGTTATGAACCTGTGATTGCTTGCTTATCGGGTAAGAGTGCGAATATGTGTCAATTGTCAAAAGTTTATTTATTTATTGATTTCTGATTTTTAATTTTATATATTTATTAATTTTTTAATTTATACTATATTACTTTCTTTATAATATTGAACATAAAAATCTATTACTACTAAAATATAAATTATTACAATTACCAATATGCCTACAATACATGTATAAGCATGTACGCCACTAACTTCAGTTAAGAGATACTGACACATGTAACAGCCATGCCCTCGAATAAGAGCAGCCTAATGCAAAGCTACAAAATAGCACAGACATAAATTTTTATGTAATAAATGCAGTTTAAGAACAAATTTGCTTCCTTTTTTGGTGCTATAGTTGCACACATGGCAATCGCATGGATCTTTCTTTATATGATTTTATTTTTGAATCTTTTATTTTTGAATCCTTTTGAATCGTTTTATTTAAAAATCCTTTTATTTTGGAATCGTTAGATTTTTAAGCTTGGCGAAGTTGAGGCCAATAAAGTCGAGCAGTAGGCCTAAGCTATCAAATATTAATCTAAGTAATGTAGCGAAATTGAATATTTCGCTAGTTCCGCTCGTACTAGTGAGTGTTGTAGATAGAAATATAGTTAGCCCTAGGAAATACAGCGTCAAAGAAGAATCTTTAAACGTGAATTTAGGAATTCTACCAGTCCGCTCAAGTGTTCAGAAGGAGATACCTTCAGCCGTATACTGGTTCAGAAAAACAGCAATGAACAAAGGCTTGTCTTGCGACCAGATCAATGAGCAATATCTTCAAGAGCTCTGGGTCGGAATTATAGTGCTTGATAAAAATCTTAAGCACATCCCAGAAAAATATTTCAGCTGAAATACGTAGAGCCTTGAGTGCCGCGTCATACAGTTGTTTCAATATTGAATTAGAAACTGGGATACAGGTGCCAGCTTCATGAGGAGTTTTGTCTTCCTTTTTAAATCCTGACCGACAAAAAGGGCACCAGCTCTCTGATTCTCTGTCAACCAACACGAATTCCTTTTCATCTTCGGATTGGTTTATGTTTGATGCAGAATCAGTAAGGCTTTGATCACGGATGTTTTCATCAGCGTAGTTGGGTGATGCTGCCGGCTCTGGGAAACTTTTCGATTTGCTCAATTTTGAAATGTCTGCACCTTTAGTTTGTGTGGAACTCAAGTCTTCGCAAATTCTGTCGTTAGGAAGAGAACTTTGGTCAATCGTCGAATTCGATCTCATTTCGGAGTAGCATTCATGGCCAGAGATAGAAAGTTGCTTTCTCTCATCCATAGCAAACCTTTGATACAGGTCACTTCTTAACTAAAATTTTCTAGTTATAGATTTCTTAATTGTTGATATGTTTATATCTCCAAGCTGCAAAATATAATCAATTAATACGTCAACTAAACATTCAGTAATTTCTTTACTTTAAGAGTGGATAAATGCTTAAACAGCCTGTTAATAATCTAGTTTAGTCAACCACGTTTTGTGCAAACGCGCCAAGGCAACGATTGAATCCTAATTTCAGTGATCGAGATAGGCGCTAATGAAATTTATTCTCAGTCGATCCTCCCGCCGATCCAATCAACCGATAGTCTTAATTGATTTATTCAAAACTAATGCTAGTATTCAATAATTAACACAAAAGTGATACTTTCAAAATTGAAAAGTATTTTCTAAATATAAAATGCTGTTTCTTTTTCTTTTCCCAAAAATTATAAAGTAGGCCTAGGCTCTTTTCGCAAGTATTTTCAAAATCTTTTAAAACGTATTTCGAAGATATCTAAACACTTATCTTACATTTCTTGTTTGAAATTTAACTTTCTTAAATTTAACTAGTAATAGTAATAGTAGTAGTAATAATAATAGTATTAATAGCAGTAGGCTAGTTATGGAGCGTTTGCTTGCAGGATCCCTTGAACTACTATTGATTTCAGAAAACTGACAAAATCTATCGGTAAGAATCAATTCAAAGATATGAATATCAAAGATATATAGCTCGCAATAAAAAAAAGAATTCAGAATAATCACGCCAAAGACTATCAGTATTGTTTTAAAAGCTACTAATCGAGATAAAAATGATAAAGAATCACAAATTTAAAAAATTACTTTGCGGATCTTAAATGCTGAACCATACCCATCCGCTTAATCATTCATCATATTGGTTGAAATTTGTAATTCAAGTTAAGCCTATACATATCAGTTGTGTAATTAAAACATAGACCACTTACCAGTTAAGAGTTACGAAAGTCAGTTTCTCTTGAGTCTTTGTCTGGTTTCAATTTGTTCAAATTCTTTAATTTCTCGTTGTAATACAGCCGAACACTTCTTAGCGTTACAAGTTCTTAACGTTACAAGTTCTTAGTTCTTAGCGTTACAAGTTCTTAGCGTTCTTAGCGTTCTTAGCGTTACAAGTTATCTTAGTTAAATGAACGACTAACCTACGGAACAAACGTCTCGTCCCGGAGAGTTGTGTATAGGGCTAGAGGGTCGGCTACGCTGCCCTCTATTCAACAATTGTTATGGTTCATTCTTGCCATTCTCCAATTCAACTTGCTCTATAGCAGTAATGTACATGTAGATTTACATTTCATTCAAGGAAATGTAGAAATTCGTATATCTATCTGCCAATACTAATTATTTAAGCTAATTTGACGTTTACATACTAGATGACTTAATGACATAGGCCTACAGTAAACATTAATAATTAATAAGTGTTTAGATATACAAGCAGACCTAATTAGTTTTGAGTTGGAATAATAAATGACTCAGACTACTGTTTCTTCTCATTTCTCAAATATGATAATCTATAGTTTTCAAATCAGGCGAACATAAAGGATTTCTCCATGATTATTAGTCAAGACGCTCATGATTGAAAATCGTCACTTAGTAGCAGAGATCTGGTTTCAGGAGTGAGGGGGCGAACTCAAGAAATTTCCAATGTTGTTGTCAATATTTGAAGGGGAGAGGATACTTTCGCCCCCCACTATGAATCCCATTGGCGGCGAGCCAGTTTTAATTATGAGACATCTATAATATATAATAACTGAATAATGCAATGCATTATGTTTTAGTCTCGCTTTCTCTTCCGGTGTCTGTGTACTCAGTCGTCATCGTGTGGTGCTTTGGCCCCTGCTTGTGTAGAGTCTGCAAGAGATGTTCCTGATATTGCCTTGAGTTCAAACTCATATATACAGTATATATATATATATATATATATATATATATATATATATATATATTTATGCTCAAATTCATGCTCAAACTCGTGTTCAAATATATTTTCAAATTTTATTCAAATTTTTTGTCCAAACACATGCTCAAATTTATGCTCCCATTTATTTTCAAACTCATGTTCAAATTCATTTTAAATTCATGCTCGAATTAATTTTTTTAATCTAGATTCTAATTTACGTTTTAATTCATTTCAAACTCGTGTTCAATTTTGTTTTCAAATTCACGTCCAAACTCATGTTAAAATTAGCGTAATATTCAATGTTACGATAAAATTCATGTTATAATTTATTTTCAAATTTATGTTACATTTATTTTCAAGTTCATGATTGATTTTTATGTTAACACTGTGTTTATTTCTCATCGAAAGCATCATTCATGCAGATATCAGATTTTAGACTCAAGCGTGACTCTGTTGTTGAAGAATTTCAGAAAACGAAAGCAAAGAGGAGCCTAGTATAAATTCAACGATTTAACTGAAATCTTCAACGATACACTTTAGTTAAGAACTTACTAAACGCCATTCAGCTATTGTTAATTTTCAAGTTGAAAGTCTAGAAGAATTTTAAACTTCATGAAGAAAAAGTGCGTAATTAAGACGCCTTATAAGCTCTGCTTCTTGCTATTCAGTAAACCTAACCCAGCAATGCAAGCTTCTCAATAGAGGCTAGCGATCAAGTAGAGGACATTCGAACTTCAAAACTAGGAGATTTGGCTACTAAGTGATTGAATGAATACATTGAATAAGAATAACACTGAATCAATTCAATTACCTTTGGTATACAATCCATGAATGAAAACAGGCCTACATAGAGACAGTCCAATCCAATACAAATATATGGGATATAAGTTGGACAAAAACTATATTCGTGTAGGTCGGTCCTTTGGGGAATTAGTTATAATAAAATCCTTAGGCAATTAAATTCCAGTATGGTTACGCTTATCTTTTTAACTATGCTGAAATATTAGATGGAACTAATGTTGTTCGACAGTAAAATAACCCGAAATGGGAAATGGAACTTTAAGGTCGGCTAGCCATCCAGTCAATCGCCTTCATTTCATGCTAATAAGTATTTGGTAATTAAAATGACATCTGATACGATGAAATCTTCTTCTCTTCTTCTCTATGCGCCGTGCCTGTTCCAAGCCTGGGCGGTCATGGTCGTATTCCTCCAAAAGTCTCTGTTCATTGTTGCTCTGATCATCTCTGTTTCAGTTTGCTGCATCCATTTGTCACTATTCATCCATTTGTCACTATGTCCATATCCACTAATAAACGTCATCCGCTGTCGACCCTTGCATCTTTTGCTTTCTATATTCCTGCCACTACGGTATTTTCAACTATTTTGTTCCGCATAATGTGTCCGAAAAACTTCATCTGTTGTCGTCTTATTCGGTTCAAAAGGTCACGACAAGTTGACATTATTTGCAAAACATCTTCATTTTGAAGAAATCTTAATCAGTTAAAAAGGCACATACATGCTGTGCTGGATAAAATCATTTTTAAATTGATCTTAGATCAAAATCAAGATAATTTACCAAAATTACTTCAAGATCATTGAAATGATCGAGCTTAGATCAAAGACCAAGATCAATGGATTACAATATCAAATTAAGATAAATATCATTTAAAGATCTTAGATCAAGATCAGTGGGTCACAATATCAAAATAAAGATCAAGATCAAAGTCATTTTCATTATACTACTGAAGTCCTCCAGAATCAGTAAATTATTACATTTTCTGAACAAAATGTAGCAAAAAATTATAATATAGAAGTGTACTACATGTACTTCTATATCATTTCTTTCTATAAAAGCTAAAGCTAAGGTTAACGTCAGTTTCCTCACTCGAAAGCGATGTCAGTGACGGGCGAGCCCAGGATTTGAACCCGTATCAACTGATCCGTGGTCGAGTGTCTTACCGACTTCGCCACTGGCTCCAGCCAGTGGCGAAGTCGGTAAGACACTCGACCGCGACTATAAAGATTATGTTCACGGTAATTTAAAAAAAATAAATTTGTAAACTTGTTTAAAGTTAGGCCTACCTGAGACAAAAATTTAAATAATTACTGCAACTGAAACGAAAGGTTTATAGAAACTTTTTTGCTATACAGTGTTGCATACTGCCCTTGTTGTGATCCTGTTTTCCCCGTGTTGTGTCCGGGTGTGGCGGGGACCACTGCAGAATAGGGCAACCACAAAACAATCTGCATCGTATACGTAAGAGATAATTAGGGCAGAAGTTGAAGAAGGCAGAGGGGGCCCACCTCACCATAAAATATTAATATCCAAACCAACGCCAGAAAGGGTAATTCGGTTGGTGATAGCCTGGGCTCCAGAAATTGCAACAAAACTGTAAAACGAATGGAAAATTTTAAAGTCCATTCGTATCTCGACCCTATACTTAAACTGGGATTCAAGGGAAGAAGAAGATGATGATGATGATGATGTAATCTTGTACTATAATCGTTTCTGCACAGATTTGAAATCAATATTTCTTCATCTAGACTTATAAAATAACCTCTTGACTCGTACAAACATTTACCATAATCTAATACATTGAAATACCTACATGTAGGTAGGCTTATATACATTAAACATACACTGTACTCTGTACACGTACATTTTTTACGTGTGCAGAAAATGTAGGCCTACGCGTCATACATCTGCATTTACAATCTCTAACGTTCCGCAACAAAGTTTTCGCACAAAATGCAGTATTGAATAAACCGTCTTCTATTGAAACACTCTATCGGATTTGCGTCGCAAGCATGGCTCATTTGTAGCCAAGATTCCACTTAGGACTTAAGTTTAACTCTGGCTACAGGAAGGCCTGCATTCTTTATAAACACGAGATTTGATAACTTGATAACTTTTCTATTGACAAGGACGTTCTGGTACGTGATTTGGTGTATGACATTAAATCTTCATTCAGAATCAGCTGCAGATATATAACCATTGCCTCCACAGCAATGTACAAAGGCAATAAATCATTATTCATTCTCTTGGCTGCGCATCTATGTGCACGAAATCCAAACATAGGTAGCAGTGTTTGTCGTTCAGGTATATTTCAGATCTTCTCTTGAGATTCGCAATTGCTGATTTACCATTTAAAACATTGAATACCATAACTAATGGTCAACGCTTCCTGATCGAGGCATGATCTTTTGTAGTATTTGTTTATCTAACAACAGGCGCGTTCCTATTGTTTGTATAATCTGTGCTGTGATGAACAAATATACGATACTAACGACAACAAAGATCGTAAAGTAATTCTGATTTATCAGAGTCATACTTGTAGGCATGATAAAGTATCCACAGCAGTTTTTTCAGCCAGACTCGCGGTCTGTCAACATAGGCATTGTCATGTTATTTGAGAGGATTCTGAAAAACTGTCCGTGATCAATTTTACCCGCAAGCATGTTCGTCGTATATAAATTAACCGTAGTAAAATCAAGTTTTTCACATCTGCGCCCAGAAGAACTTAGTGAACTCTCTTGGAATGTCTACCATAGAAGTGAAACCTCGTACGATCCACAAGTAACCTAGGAGCTTTTACAAGAATGCCTGTAACGACGAGTTCAGTGAGTGTATCATATGTACAATATATATACTGAATAGCCAAGCTTTATAATAAATTTAATGTCGGTTATTCTTTCGCAAATTTCTCGTACTGTGCTCTCTCTTTACTCAATCGTGAGGCATCATCAATAATAGCATCGCACAAGTAGTTAACAATTGCAGCATACGCAACAAAACTGCTTTTGCAGTTCTCAACGCAGAAGCCATTCATTGCAACAGAATATCCAATGCATAGGCCTATATAGAAAACTCCATCAATTGATCAACAAGTTAAAGTTTATCCATTCGCAAAGGCCTTAATTGTCTTGTCTTTTCAAACCTTAATACAGCCAATTACTTGAAAAATATGGTTTCTGTACGAGGTAGTTTCCGTTTACTTCATCATTTACATAGATCTTTTATTTTTTATTTATCATTTTATCTTTTACATAGATCTATTTCTCTTTCTCTTCCTTCTACTCCTGTTGAGTCACTTCCTGAAAAATTTTCCAGTTACTTTAGTGATAAGACAACAATCTTAGAG
The DNA here is from genome assembly GCA_905160935.1 of Enchytraeus crypticus. Lineage (NCBI taxonomy): Eukaryota > Metazoa > Annelida > Clitellata > Enchytraeida > Enchytraeidae > Enchytraeus > Enchytraeus crypticus. The sequence goes on from CAJHZI010000543.1 coordinate 77,239, forward strand.
CATCTATCTCTCCAGCTCCAAACTTGACTCCTCATACTCCAGTAGAGACTCATTCCAAGGATGAGCTTTCTAATTTCAGTTCAGTTACATTTGAAGAGATTACTAAATTAGTTTTAGACTCTCCAGCCAAACATTGTGACTTGGACCCTATCCAAACCTCTCTTTTAAAGAAGTGTATTCACATACTTGCTCCTGTATTAACATTGATTGTTAATCTCTCTCTTTCTCTACTGCCATATTTCCTTGCGCTTTTAAGCATGCAGTTATTACTCCATTACTTAAAAAGCCCACACTGGATAAGGAATTATTGTCGAAATACAGGCCTATATCTAATCTGTCATACATATCTAAACTCACTGAAAGAATTGTTCTCCAGAGGCTTTCTACTCATCTCTCTTACAATGATCTATTTAGTAAGCATCAAGCTGCTTATACTAAGCATCGTTCAACTGAAACGGTGCTTCTATCTGTGTGCAATTCTATTGTTAATGCCATGTGCACACAACGCTTAACTGGATTATGTATGCTTGATCTTTCGGCCGCTTTTGATACCATTGATCACAATATTCTTCTGGAACGTCTTTCTTCCTGGTTCGGTATTCGTGGAATTATTCTTGATTGGTTTTCCTCCTATCTGACGGATCGTTCTTTTAGTGTGAAAGTGATGGAGTACATCTCTTCACCTTCCCACTTAAAGCATGGTGTGCCTCAAGGCTCCGTTCTTGGTCCTATCCTCTTCAACCTATATACAACACCCTTGAGTTCATTGATCTCTTCTCATTCTATTAATCATGAACTATATGCTGATGACACTCAAATGTACACTTGTTTTACCCCTAACTCCTACTCTGATGCTGAAACTCTCCTGCAACAAAGTTTTCAGTCTATATCCTCTTGGATGTCTGCTAATTTTTTTGGCACTTAATCCATCTAAGACTGAACTCTTGTTGGTTGGGACACCTCAACAGCTTCTGAAGCTGAATGGGAAAACTCTTTCGTTATCGTCGGATATTACAATAACACCTGTTTCTTCTGTGAGAAATCTCGGTATTATCCTTAATAAACACCTAACCCTCCACGAACCCATAACTAAAACTTCACAAGCATGTTTCTTTCATATCCGAGATCTTCGTCGAATACGTCCATATTTGTCACGTGAGACAGCAGCTACAATTGATGCTGCTCTTGTGCAATCGAAGTTGGACTACTGCAATTACCTGTTTTTAAATCTCCCTGGCTGTGAGATTGATCGATTGCAGTTTGTTCAGAATTTTCTTGCGCGAACAATTTTTTGTAGTTCCAAGTACTGCCATTTTATGCCCATTTTAAAGTCTTTGCACTGGCTGAAGATTAACGAGCGAATCATTTACAAAACAGCTTCGTTGACCTATAAGTCCATCACCATCCCTGGACAAACTTGTATGTCTCACTTGATTAAAGTGATGCAGCCTGCTAAATAAGACTCGGTCTTCTAAATTAATTATTCTTGTGAGACCTAGCTTACCTTCTCGCTCTAAGCTATCTAATCGTTATTTCCAGCATGCTGCACCGCAGATCTGGAATTCTCTTCCATCTAATCTTCGGAAATCTTCATTTGAAACACATCGGCCTTTGCTTTCCTATGATCAGTTCCATAGGCGGTTGAAGACCTATCTTTTCCATCTTTCTTTTCTATCCAGTGTCCATGAGTAGCGACCTGCGCCTAAACCTCCTATTCTTTAATTCCCTTCACTATGGACTGATTATCTGGATTTTGGAATTTGCACTGTTTTGGACCTTCTTTTTGCTCGCCGGCTTGATTTTGTCTCAATAGTGCTCGATGTTGTTATTGATGACAGTAGCACTCTAATTGTTATGTTATGTTATGTTCATCACCTACTTGCTGTAGTAGTTTTGCTTACTTCATCTTAATTACGACACATGCAGTTTACGATTGGTCTATCATAGCTACCAAAACTGACGACTATTAAAATTATAGTAGGCCTATTTCGGATTCTGAATTTCCGAAGTGAAGTGAAGGCCTGGCTTCTTGAATCAGCTTTACGATTTGTGACAGCTACCATCAGAATGCAGAAGCTAGTTCGTCTTGTCTACTCCGCATGGATGGTATGGAGGTATGGTTTGCTAAAGGATGTAAGAGAAGGAAGAATGCAAGTGGAAAGTTAGAGGAAGACCGAGACATGAGATGCCGGATGATCTGATTACATATTATGTATAGAGATGAAAAGGAAGGCTGAGAATAGAATTGGCTGGAAGAATTATATGACATGGACCTGCCGTTAGGCAGTGCACTTGAAGAAGTGCGAATTCTTCACACTCATACCCATGAGTGTGAAGAATTCGCACACTCATGGGTATGCAACGGCTTCATGTAATGCTGCCTAAGATCTCGTCCGACATTTAGTTCACTCTGCTGAAGTTTGACTATATACTGGGATGTCAATACATAAAATTTCACTTGAAGCACAGCACTTCCACACAATATGCCCATATCATTTCTATCTCGACTGAGCAAACCTATCCCTAATCCCCTCAACACTCAAATTCACCCTCACATATTCAATTTCTATTCTGCCCTTTCTATTTTTACACACAGTAATTCTAAAATCTGTCATATGCAAGCTTTGTAAATATTCTATATTTAGTGCCCAGCATTCCGCACCATACATCATTATTGGCCTTACCTTACTATTGGCCTGACCTAATTTCAAAGTAGAATTATTATTTAAATTAAAAAATACTGACCCCGTGTTGTGCTCGGGTGTGATTGGACCACTGCAGAATAGGGCAACCACAAACAATCTGCCGCGTGTACGTAAGAGGCGACTAAAGGCAGGTACTAAGGATGGTAAGAGGGGACCCACCTCACCATGAAATATTTTCCCCCTGGATTAAATGGTAATTAATCCATCTAACTGAGGAAGGCAACGGGAAACCACCTCAAAAGCCATATTTTCCCAAGCTATAGGCTACATAAGATATGACTAAGGCATAGACTTTGTGAAAGAATTAAATTGTTGATCTAAGGAGTGCTCTTATGGAGCGAGAAAACAGACTTTGACTAGTGTAGGCTGTATACCTTGAACCTGCAAGGTATACAGCCTTGGCAGCGCTCTGAAGAAGAATCACGACAAGAATGTACTCATGTGCAAAAATTCACACATCTAGGGAAATGTTAAATTTTAACTGAACCTGGAGTTGAACTCTAACCTCTCAGTCCAAAGGCGACGTTCCACACTAATGTAGCATACGGACTCTTAATAAATCAATAGCTAAACATTTCTTATGAAAAAGTTGTCTACAATCAATATAGGCCTACATTGCGTAAAGTTGATTTGATTGATTGATTTTAAATTTGAACTTCGGTCATATAGTCTATTAATAAATAACAAAAAAGCGCTATTTAACGGTAATGTTAAGACTGAGAAATATAACGTTGCGAAGAAGTTAAATATACATGTATATATACATGATATTATGTATGTATGTATGTATATATATATATATATATATATATATATATATATATATACACACACACATCGATGCATTGCATAACGCTATATAGATACATTAACGCATTGTATATCGCTATATAGATATATTAACGCATTGTATATCAATACATACATGTAGATACATCAATATATCAGGAATACATAGATACATTAATACATCGTACATTGTGATGTATTGATGCATCAAAAATACTTCGTATATCAAACCGTTGATACATCAACTTAGCGTTTAAGTCGAATTGTATATTTAAAATAAAAGTCTTGATTCAGACAACCTGCTTAACTAAACGCAGAAGTTATCCAAATTAAATTCCGATCACTTATTTATTTCAAGTCATGACTGAGCGCATCACTGATAAAAGACGAGAGCGCATTTCCTATCAACGAACCCAGAACTCCGCCGATTCTGGCTCCAGCCGGGCTCTTGAAGATGAAGGCCCCTGCAGCCGTGCAGAGGAAAACACAACCAGCAGAGCACAGCCTAGGGGCCTCTCTTGCTGCCAGTTTAATCAGGTCTCTCCTGAGATTGGAATTTGAGGAATTGGCTAATATCTTACGCCCATCTGCGAGCAGTCGATCCGTTGATCCACGTAGAGCATTGACCACAGCATCGCCTTGTTGTTTCACTATTGCATCAATAATAGAGCTCTCGCTTCTTCCATGAGGTGTTGCCATGCAGGTGAGAGCTTCTTGGGGGAATTCTGAAACCTTGTATTCGAATTTCAAAGTCTCACATTCGTGTGATTTTTGTGTGTGATTTTTGTCACGCACTCTATAACCCGTGCCACAACAAAGACATAAGAATTCTAAATTTTTATCAATCAACTCGAATCTGATTTGGAATGGATCATTATTTTCACAGTTGAGGCAGGGTGGAATGTGCAAGTTGTTCTTTATAAGATCCTCTACGTCAGTTTGATCGTCGTATCCCCAAGTGTCGTGACAATCTTCACAAGACCAAATGTTGAAGTCGTGATGTCTGACACGCTCACAGCCACACTTAGTGCAAGGATGATCGAAAAAGTATTTAAGAATTTCCTTAATTTCCACAGGGGAATTGATATTGATGAGAGGACTTGACTCATTCTCGTTGAGTTTTGCTGCTTCCGCCGCGTCTTCTTCCGAACAACATACAGAATCATATTTCAACTGCAGTCCCTTTTCATCTTGGTCGTGGAATAAATCTGAAGCAACACCTGAAGGGCTGTCATCATCACTGCTGTTTTCATCACATTCATCATCGTTGTAGTATGATGCTGCCACCTCAGGAAAACTTTTCGATTTTCCTAACTTTGAGTTACATGCATCATAAGTTTGCATGAAATTTAAGTTTTCGCAACTCTCAGTTTTAGGAAGATAAATTTGGTCAATCATTGAATAGATTTTAGCCATTTGAATATCATCTTCTTCCTTGCTATCGCAACAGTTTGAACTGATTTCATAGTCAAGCTCATAGCCAGGAACTTTATAGCTCTCAGCCATAGCAAACCTTTGGTATTCCTTCTTAATTCAGAATGTTCTAGTTAAGTATCCTTTCCAATTGTTAATAAAATATAATGATTAAGCTGAAAAATACAATCAGTTAATACATAAAATAACACAACAAATTTTAATAACATTAAATAAATAACAAGTTAATAAATTTTGTACCTCAAGAGTCATTAAGATAAACGCTTTAAGAGTTTATTAAAAATCAGTGGTACAAATAACTTTAAAATGGGCCTATTAATACATGCATGGATGCATGCATGAATGTATGCATACAAGCATGCAAGCATATATGCGTGTATGGATGCATATATGCTTGCATATATGCATATGGATGCACGAAAGCATGCATGTAAGCAAGCTACCATGTATGCATGCATACATGCATGTGTGCATGTATTAATGCAAGCACGAAGACACGCAAGCATGTATACATATAAGCATACATGTACATGTATTCATGCAATTATGTATGTATGTATGTATTTATGTATGTATGCATGTATGTATGTACGTATGTATGCATGCATGCATGCAACTCTCGCCTTTAGAAAGAGACGTTTGGTCTATCTTTAATTTATTTTAGCAACGTTTTGGTCTTCTCCTTTTATAGAATTATTAATAGTTTTTCATACAAAATTAATTAGCCTACTGCTGTATACATAGACTTGCACTAGTAATCTAAGCTAGTTAGTTTATTTCAAAACCCCCACGTACATTTTCAAGGACGAATAATAACACAATGTATTAAAGCATAAGAAAACAGTTCGTTTACCATTTCTTTAGAATCTTACGAGCAGAACGTCTTGTTGCTCAAAGTTTATCGATAAATAAAGGCCTATTCTAAAAATTATACATAAAATAAATAAATAATAAAATAATCGAAGTGACCTGTTGGCCGAGAAAATAAAATCCAACCGAATTTTGAAAGCGTTTCGGTAAGGCAAACTCACTTATGTTTTCTACTGATACAAGTATAGAAGCAAATTGTCAAATGAAAAAACAACGGCCAATCTCTTCCTAAGTCCCGTTTATTCCAGCTGGAGGCGCCTTCTCGTACTGGAAACCGGATTGACATAATATATATATATATACATGTATATATATATATATATATATATATATATATATATATATATATATATATATATATATATATATATATATATATAGAAGCTGTAAGATTATATTATTTATTGACTAAATCTAAAAGTGTTATTTAATGATGTAATTATTTAAATTTCACTATTAAAGCGACACATAAGCTGTACAAGTTAATATAGGCCTATTAGCAGGGTTCGCGTCACAGTGTCAACCTACTTTGGTGACAATGCGCTCATTGCATCAGCGTGTATAGCCTACTTTACCAGCAGTCTTATCTTGTAGCGGTGTATTTACCTAAAGACAGCGGTATATGGCATAAATATATAGGCATATGGACGTTAAACCTTTATTATTACCATTATTATTATTATTATTATTATTATTATTATTATAAACATTCGAAGCGCATTACACTAGTAGCTTAATTTATCAGCAGTCTTATCCTAATAGCGTATTTATATAGGCCTATAGCATTTGGATGCAGCATTTATATATACAACATGTATTTAAATACAGCACTGGTAGGGCCTATAGAATCAGGGGATGATATCAACGAGTGGCCTTTTAAATTGTCGGCTTCTCCGAAAACGCATATCTCTGCAATTTCTCTGAATACAAACAAATCGCAAACATACGGCTTTGCGTTTAAGATTATTAATAGTCGTTAGAGTCATCTCAGATAAACAAAGTGGATCGATATTTGCAGTTCGTAACCATAAAAATAAATAAATATATAGAATGTCTCTCTCTCTTTCTCTCTCTCTCTCTCTTAGTGCACGGTCTAATGGCAGGTCCATGTCCGCTTTCCTCTTTATGTCCACATATGTGTGGATCTTTAAATCATCTAACATACCTAATCTCGGCCTGCCCCTGCCTCTTTTTCCTTTCATTCTGCCTTCTATGGCCGCTTTAGTAGACTCCCCCCACCTTAAAATGTGTCCTATCCAACTCTTCTTCCTATTTGTTAATACATTTATCACAACGCACATGAAATTGAATATATATCATGTAAATTTAAGAAGTACAACTACAAATAACGCAAATTACAATAAAGCAAAAATTCAAGCTCTAAAGCGAAAGCTGACCTGGATGTAACTCTCCAGTGTAAGACTGAGCTATTTAGGTCAATGTTCACGGGTGCTGTGCAGACATAGGCCGCTGTGTGGCGCATGCAGTCAGTGAGCCAGTTACGTGGACAGGGGAGCCTTGTTGATACACTCTCCCTCTTTTTAAGTGCACTGCCTACTGGCAGGTCCATGATATATAGCGCCTCCACTTTTCTCTGTCTTCCGCTTTCCTCTTCATTTCCACATAGCGTGAGTCCTTAAATCAACAAACATGCATAATCTCGGTCTATCCTGCCTCTGTTCCCTTTCATTCTACCTTCTATGACCTCTATTAATAGACCTTCCCCCTTTTCCTCCTTGTTGCTTATGCCTATGCAATTATGTCCGATGCAATTCATCTTCTGCAACACAGCCTAATTCAAGCGTCTTGTTAGTGTTGCAACTCCTAATGCAGTTGTTATTATTAAATCCGACCATTATGTTTGTTACATCACTGTTGTTACATCTTTCCTATCCACCCAATGTCAATGAACTGAGACCAACACACAAACCTTCATTCCGCTAGTACCCTTCCTTGGACTGATTACCCGGATTTTGGCTCGCACCGTTTATGGACCCCTCATTCTGCTCAGTGGCGTAGCGAGGGGAAGGCAGGGAGGGGCATATGCCCTCTCCAAGATGTCATGTAAAAGTTTTATTAAGGCCAAAATATAAGTGCAAACATTGTATAAAGTGTGTACCAATTGACAACAATTAACAACAATTAGAGTGCTACAGTCATCAATGACAACATCGAGCACTATTGAGACAAAATCAAGCCGGCCAGCAAAAAAGAAGGTCCAGAAACGGTGCAAATTCCAAAATCCAAAAATTCAGTCCAAAGTACCACACCAAAGTGCCTCCCCAAGATTAAAGTGTCTCCCCCAGGATTAAATCCTGGCTACGCCACTGATTCTGCTCATCGGTTTTGATTTGGTTTCGAAGTGCTCGTTGTTGTCATGGACAATATTAGCACTCTACATGTAGACGTATTGTTGTTGTTGTTGTTGTTGACATGAGTTTAGGTTGAGGGGCAACATTTTAGATCATAATTTCAGCGACTACAGCCGTGCTTCTCAAATCCATGCTCCTAAAACCAGTGCTCCTAAAACAAGTGCTACTCAAACCAGTGCTCCTAAAACCCGTGCTCCTCAAACCAGTGCTCCTCAAACCAGTGCTCCTAAACCAGTGCTCCTCAAACCAGTGCTCCTCAAACCAGTGCTCCTAAACCAGTGCTCCTAAAACCAGTGTTCCTAAAACTATCAATTAATCTAACGCTCCCTTTTATTTTTACGTGATTCACCCCGCCCCCCTCCCTTCCACCCCCTTGTGGACAGCTTTTAAAATAGTTTACCAGGTGCCTTAAAATTCACTTAAGAATAAAGTAATAATCGAGTGAGCGTTTACTTAAGCAATTATTCACGATCAACTTTATACAGATATAGAAACATACCGAAGTTTATTTCAGAATGACAGAAACTGTTCTTTTTGCTTGCACATGTTGCCCCTATTTCAAAACCAGATATATTATATTTTATAGGGGAACTATAAAATATAATATATTATAACGGAACTACAAAATACTTTCTCGGTAGACAGAGAAATTATCCCATTCGCAATTGAGTAAAAATCATAAAAGTAAAGTTAGGTAGGCCTATTTAATTGTAAGTGATTCCTTTTGCTCTTCAAACTCTACATATATTCTGAGATGCTTCTCACTGACTGATAATTAATTGATAGATTGATAGATTGACTGATTGATAGATTGACTGATTGATAGATTGATAGATTGATAGATTGATTGATTGATAGATTGATAGATTGACTGATTGTTGCTGGAGACGCCATTGATTGCGTAAGGTTAACTTCACGTAACTTTACGTGTATTAAAGCGGCTACGAAAGTCATGGTACAATTCGCTTTAATTTATTTAGGAAGTATAATTAGTATTAGTTTTACACACGCAGGGTCAGATTAACCAACAGAAGCAGGGGGTCAGTGTCAGGATTGTCAGGAGTGTCACGAGTGTCAGTAGTGTCAGGACTCTCAGGAGTGCCAGGGGGTCAGTGTCAGTGAGAGAGGAGTGTCAGGAGTGTCTTCCCCCTCTCGCGAAACATACAAAATGTCTGATATGTTACTTTTAGTATTTCAATAGCAAAGTCCCCAGAAGCTGAAGCGTTTTTTAAAATAATGTCTTAAAACTGATAGCATTTGGTAGCATACCGAACTGAAAATGCAATACTATAGCATATATATATATATATATATATATATATATATATATATATATATATATATATATATATAATATTATGCTACTGCATGAACATGTTGCTGATATACATATTACACAACAGTTTGTTTTACAAAATGGTAGGCATATGTCCGTCATTACCTGAATCTTCCCAAGATCTCAAGGTCAATTGAAATTCCCCGCAGAGGGTAAAATCCACGCAAATATCAACCGACGGTCAATAAAATAAATATGAAAATAATATACATGTATGTGTGATACATAAAATTAAAGCACTTCTCTCTTCTCTCTTCTTTCGCAGTGTTCACGTTCTTTATTGCTTCGTGAACTTCACGCGTTTATGAATGAACGCGTATTCACGCGTTCACGTGAACTATACTCCTATATGAACTGTATGAACTTCACGTTCACGTTAATTCAATCACAGTGACTCACAAAAAAGTCTTCTTTCACAGTGTTACGGGTATTTTGTTTTGATAAGCGGGCCAATAAGGGTCCTGAAGAATGTATATCATTCTCTTCAGAATTTAGGCCCATAAAATATATATTTGGTCTCATTATACATGTAAGTAGCGGTTTTCGACTAGGAAACAATTTAAATTTGCATTTGTGGTGTTTACTAATCTTTTTACACGGATGTGTTTTTCCTGCAGTTTATTTCTTTTCTCGTCCAAATTGTCTGTGGAAATATACTGTGCAAATACATATTAGGCCTACACACAAACCGCAGAAGACTAACATTTGAAGAATTAATTTTAGTCCGTTGCACGGTTTTGTTAGTCCGTTACATTCTTTAAAAATCTCTTACCGCATGAATAAGCGCCTTGAATTCTAGAAGTTTAAATAGTAGTCCCTACGCCTTGATATGTTATGTAATAATTATAGAAATATGCTATTTGTAAGACATGCATTTGATGAGAAGATAATATTATAGTGAGCTGTTAGTGGTATGTCTCGCGAGTTTTTTCATGTTGGTCCTTTGCACTGCTTTATATTTGGATAAACAGGATTGTTTTCTCAGTGTATGACGCCCCTGCCCAGTAAATATTAGTCGACGCGGCCATAAGCAGAATCCCCCTAATCCAGACTTTCTAATTTTAAAAACATTTTGAAAATCTGCGGGGTTTTAATATGGACTGTAATGGTAAATATAGGAACGTATTTCCGGCCTTGGATTTTGTGCTTATTTTATAAAAATTATTTAAATATTTTTAAATTCTTCCTATCTAGTAGACCAGTTAACATTTGAAAATGTAATCAGTGGTACCAATATGTTCGGTGTAAATATAATTATATATAATTTAATACTGCTGTTTGAATAGTGTTTAATTAGATTCATTTTGTAAGCAAATGTTTTTAAACTTAAAGGTTAATTTGAAAATTTAATTTAGTCTTTAATCTTTTCAGGCGTAATGATCTTAAATTGACATCAGATCACGTCACTTTTAAGAAATTCGTCTATAACTTCCGGTTTGTTTAATGCGAGCAATGAAGATCTTTATCCGTCAAATAGACATCTAAACAAATATAAGGAGTCTGTGTTCTACAATGAACGAAGCAGTGTAAACTACAAAACACAAGTGCGATAACTAAACATTATTACAACAGAAAGCTACTACAAAAACTGCTATAGACATTTTGTTTCGTATTACCTATGGATACTTCGATTAAATATCCGTAATTTAATTCTAAATTTACACTTTCACACAGTGTCCTCAGATCTTTTGAAAAGATCAATGTCCTTAATAGGCCTGAAAAAAATGATATTGCATGAATTAATTCCTTCTTTATAAAATTGTAAGCTTAAAAATATGAATTTAATCAAAACCAAATGAATACTCTAACAGAGTCCCACCGATTAAAACCAAAGATTCGACGATACACTGAATTCCAACAAGTATTACGATCAACAAGCCACTCTTTGGAATAAATTGTGGATGTAGATAAATATATCAGAATTGGAAGAAAATGCGATTCCAGTAACTATATCTGCTATACAATATGTATATATGAAACTATATAGCTATACAATAGTAAACGTGGTTTAGATGGTGTATTTGAAGAAACATGATAGTGGTGTGGTCTCACAACGAGTATAGCATTTCAGTTCTACATATTTAATAGATCTTTTCGGTAATAGCTATAAATAGAACATAGTGGACGCCAAATATAAACAGTGGACTAGAAAAAGTAAACACTGCATAGTATTGAAATGTATTAGTTTCTCATAAAATTTCTAATACAAGTTTTCTTTAGAAATGTTATTTACTTTACAACCTACTATATGTATATTAATTAAAGAATAACTTAACATTTATAGTTTAACTCTTTCACCCATTATAACGGTATGCATGCATTATAACAAAGTTATAATATAGACCCATTACATTTACATGTAAATATATGTATCAGATGTCAACATAAACAAACCAGTGTTACCATACAACAAAATATGTTTTCAATTATCTAACTGATGTATTAAATTAAAATCAGATTGACTGAAAAAAGTTAAAAATGTGTGAAACTTTGTGGTGTATTAATACTCCAATGATTGAGTTATCAATTTCTTCGCCTAGTATATGCCTATACATTAAGTTAAAGAAGTTCCATTAGGTTAATTATTTTGAAATTTAATACGAGTATATGGATATATAAATTTAAATTGTATTTAATGTATTGCTGCATTTCAGTGTAAAGCTAAAATGAGTCTTCCTAAAGTTGTATTTGTTTTGGGTGGCCCAGGGGCTGGTAAAGGAACTCAGTGCACAAAAATTGTTGAGGTATTTATTGTTTCAGTTCTTTCTATCACATGTATATATATATATATATATATATATATATATATATATATATATATATATATATATACATGAATATATGCATATATACATACATGTATATGTATATATATATATATATATATATATATATATATATATATACTTGAATATATACATATATACATATATGTATATGTATATATATATATATATATATATATATATATATATATAAAAATAAATATATATATATATATGTATATATGTATGTATATAATATGTGCACAAAATGGGTAATTCAAAGGACATATAGATAGATGTACAAATTAGGGTGATGACTATTTTCATTTTTTTCGCTACAAAAATGAAACCCCATACATTCTAGGAACAATTGCATACAAATGACAGTAGCAACATCAATTTTTAAAAAAATTAAAAAAGCTCCTCCACCTTTTACTTTTTCTTCTTCACACATATACTGCATTTTGACTATCGGTTTCAATTTAACAATGAATTTTATATGACGTTCTAGACTGCTTTTAATCACATTTCCAGTTACTTTCTCCGTTATTTGATGTCACCAACATTAATGGAGAATTGAAAAGCACGAAGGATAAAGAGCTCTACCAGAGGCAAGTTAAGAGTGGAGGAAAGATTGGCTATTCAACGGTCAAAAAAGCCCCTTTGGAATCAATCCATCCCAGAAAACGAATCCGACCATCAACAACTCAACCTCAAGCCAGCTCTTCTCTATCGCAACCCACACAAACACATAATACTGTCTCAGAATCTGCGGATTCTGAAACCTTCAATTCTTCACCCGGGTCGTCAACCTCTTCTTCCACGTCATCTTCGCCTAAGTGCAAATCGAAGAACCAAAGAGCAAGCACTAGAACAGCGGGTTTACTTGTACTGAAAAGCAATATTTCTACACATAAAGCACATGACGTTCTGGCAATCATTGCTGAACAGTGTCATGATGTTCTGGTTCCAAGTCAGACGGGTGTCTGGCGACGAGTAATCTCTGAAGGAAAGAAACTGAAAAACAAAATAATTCAAAAACTTCAAGACAAAGATCCCTATTGTCTACAGTTTGATGGTAAAAGATTGCAAGGGGAGGAGTATCAAGTAGTGCTGCTGTAAAATATCACAACTGAAAACAAACTCGGTGTTCCTAAGTGTGACAGTGGTTCCGCTGCAGCCATTCACAAGGAACTACATAAGCTACTTGATGAATATGATGCTTGGGAAAATATTCGCATGATTATCTGCGACACGACTGCAGTAAGTACTAGTCGTTTTCACGGGATTGTAAAGCTCATAAAGGATGATGTCCTGAGCAAGGGCTTTCAGAAGCCGCAGTATATTGGCTGTCGGCATCATGTACTCGACCTCCTTCTAAAACTTCTGCGACTTCATCTGCTATGAATGGACAAATGCTTGGTTCCATTCACTTCTAATCTACAATGAAGCGTCCTTCATTGAACTGTTTGCCTCACTCACAAAGATAAAGTGCAAGAAGGCAATTAAGTGTTTAGAGACAAATGGGTCGGTCGATGAGTCATTAATTGACATTCTCAGATCAAACCAAAGTGCTGAACATGCTGTAAAACTGATGGAGGAACTGCATGCAAAATCGACAAAAATTGAATTTTCGAATCTAAAGTTCATAGGAAAAAATAATTTGTAAACATTTCTTGTACATTTTTTACAGAATACTAACTGTTCTGCATCTTATTTGTTAATAAAAGTTGCTTACTTGTTACTATTACTCTTTTGAATATAGAAAAAACACCATGTCCTTTTCCGGAAAAAATTTTTCTTCAAATTTTTCCTTCAAAGGAGGGGGGAACTTTTTATAAAAAATCAAAAATACAACTTATATTCTTAAATTACTGATAAAGTTTCCTCGATTGCAAGTGGTTTCATTAAAAAATAATTTTTGTCATCACCCTAGTGCAAATCCTATATACGATATATATGTGTATATATAATTTACTGGTTTTGTACATCTATCTATATGTCTTTTGAATTACTAATTTCAGTACTGGTTTGTGCTATTTGTTGGTTTACTGTGTGACAGAAATACGGCTACACTCACCTGTCTGCCGGAGATTTGTTACGAGAGGAGAGAGCCAAGCCTGACTCTAAGGTTGGAGCTCTGATAGACAATCATATAAAGCAGGGCTCAATTGTTCCCGTCGAGATTACCTGCGGATTATTAGCTCAGGTAAATATTATAAACTGTTGTACTCAGTGTGTATACTGTATATATATATTTACGTACATCTGTAAATAGATTTTATTGTCACATTTCGTTTGGTTTCATTTCGTTGGTGAATTGGGTGTTGGGGAGGAAAAGGTAAAGTAAAGTTATTGATTAAATATTGACTGAAAGACAATGACAAAGATAAACGTGTGTCAAGACAGAATGAAATTTGGATAGAATCAGTGGATTTGATACTGTAACAAATTTTTTGCAGATCTACGCTAAATATGATGCATAGATCTGTATTGCTCTAGATAGCAATAGAAAGGTGACCTAGTTATGATGCAGTTTACTGTGGTTGACAGAAGAGTGCATGAAACGAGAGTAGAGGAAACTAACATTAGAGGCATTGATGAATTATTAGAAATTTTTTATCTCTCAATGCATATTGGCTGGTTCACAAACTATATCTGTTTCACATATATTTTTATCCTCTTTGATCTGTACAAACTTTGTCAAATACTTGATTTGAAATTTCGTCAGTCCATCGAAGCTCCTTCAGTCTGTTCCATAGTTACATTTCAAGTGTTTAAAGTTTCCAAAAGTTCTCCATTCATTTGCTAGAAGTTACTTCATCTTGCCAAAAGGCTTCCTTTGCTTTAGCAACTGCATTGTTTCGCTGTGTTGTGTATCTCCCATCATCTGCTATCGTGTGACTTAAATATTTGAATTTAATATTTGGTTGCTATTGAATATACAGGGTGAATAAAAAAAAGTGATAACACCTGCAAAAAGTTTGAATTTCTCAGGCTATTGTTAATATTTTCTAATCAAATTTTAACCAATTACTACATGACTAATTTTTGATGGGGTGGCCAATTTTCATCCAATTTAATGTATAGATTGGCCAGTTATACAAAGTTCAGCAGAGCAACCCCCCATTTTTACCATTAAATGGCTTTTGCTACAACGGTAAGGGCAAATTGCACTTATTGGAGAGAAGGAAAGGTGAACGCTCAGCATTACGTCAATATTTTACTTCCCTAACTGTTTGATGATTACAATGCTCTTCTATCAAAAGGTTATATCTTTCAGCAGGATGATGCTCCGGCTCATGCATCTCGCATGCACCGGAATGGATCAGCGATATAGAAAAATCCGCATTTCATCATAAAGAGTGAATGTCCTCCAAACTCTCCCAATCCAAAATCCTCCTGATTATCATGTCTGAGGAATCATGCTGCATCTCTATCAGAAACACCAGCCGAAACCTAAAAACAAGACAGAACTGCAGGAAGTGCTACAATCAATCTGGGAGAGAGTGTCTCAAGCTGGAATCAACAAGGCTGTCCTAGAGTTCCGAAAGCGACTGCGGTCCTGAAAAGCAGCGGGAGGAAAGCATATCGAATAGGCAGTAATGCTAGCAGATACAACTGGTTCTTTCGGAATCGCCCCAACTACCCTTTTCAGGGTCAAAAAATAAAGTTAAATATAATTTTTATTTAAAGTACACTCAAAAAAGGGGGGGTTGCTCTGCTGAAACTTTCAAAACTGGCCAATCTATGTACTGAAATAGACAAAAATTGGCCACCTCATCAAAAATTGCTCCTCCAGTAATTGGTAAAAGATTGATTTGAAAATATTAACAATAGCCTGAGATATTCAAACTTTTTGCAGGTGTTATCACTTTTTTACTCACCCTGTATAGTGCTTGCTCCTTTCTGTTGTAATTGTGAATAATTGGTAGTTGTTTGGTTTATCCGGCTCACTCAGTTTTGACTTTTTATATTTTACAGGCTATGTCAGAAAGCATGAAGGCTGATGCTAAACGTGATCATTTTCTAATAGACGGATTTCCACGAAATCAAAACAACATGGAAGGATGGAACAAAGAAATGTCAACAAAAACAAAGCTTCTCTTCATTCTCTTCTTTGATTGTTCAGCTGAGGTAGTGAACTAATATATAGGGTGTCGCATAAGTTCGTATACCGTTTTCAAATTGCAGTAATTCGGCTAGTAAAGGTCGCATGTTCATAAAATTTCGTATTCGTGTATAATAGATGTGAATTAGATGTTGGTGCAAGTTTATTTTCATTAGACCTGGAAATGACGTCACACGGCGCTGTCGCGCAATGTGACCCATTTTCTGACTGGCGCAGCTAGAGACACGCTGTGGCTGCATGCAGCGCGTGCCTGGAAATTACCTGATGTTGTCGTCCAGGACCGCAGTCAAGGCTAATCAACGTGTCAATGTTATTGTTCGATGAGGCCGCGTATAATTTATAATATGGATAAAATTAAAATAATACAATTACGTGCACAGGCAGTAGTATTGGCTAAAGAAGGATATTCGCATAAATGTATTGCACAAAAGTTAAATCGGAGTAAGTGTTGGGTTACGAAGTGGGTAGGTCGAAGCAAATTTGACGAAAAACTAGTGGATATGAAACGTAGTGGACGTCCGAAGATACTGTCTAATACAGCCAAGCGTCTCATCCAATCCGCAAAATACAGACGTGGACAGAGTTTGCGCCGTATTTCAAATCAACTGAAAATTCGTAATGAACGTGCTTCTAAGGACACAATTCGCAGATACATGGTTAATGACCTGAAGTGGAAGAACTGGCGTCGCAAAAAAATTCCACTGTTGACTGATGCTCACAAGGTGAAACGTATTAAGTTTGCGCGTGATCATCGTAATTGGACTGTTCAGGATTGGTCAAATGTTCTGTTTACTGACGAGTCACCCTTCAAAGTGTTTTACATACCCAATCCCAAGAACGACACTGTGTGGGGATCACAGGAGAGTAATGTTCCTCCCGCTGCTCAAATGAAGTTCAGTCCCTCGGTTATGGTTTGGGGCGGAATGACTGCACACGGATTAACGAGTCTGCACTTCATTCCGAACGGTACACGACTTAACTCGGATTATTACATTGTAAACATACTGGATAAACTCGTCAAGCCAGCGTTTCAAAGAATCGTAACCGGCGGCAACGTTACTCGAGTAAAGCTGTTCAATGACAATGACCTTGGCATCTTTCAACAGGATGGTGCAAGATGTCATACATCAGCCAAAACAACAAGATGGTTGGAAGACAACATTCCATCGTACATTAAGCCGAAGGACTGGCCACCGAACTCTCCAGACCTTTCTCCTATCGAGAACCTGTGGAGTATTCTGTCGTTTAGTGTCTACCGCGATCCAGAGCCCACGAATGTTGTGCAGCTGAAACGTCGTCTACAACAAGCTTGGAGATCAGTGAAAGTGGAAATACTTCAGACATTAATCAAATCTATGCCGGATAGAATACTCGCTGTCATTAAGCAAAAAGGAAATACTATAAAATATTAGTTTTTGCGAAAATGTGACGTCATTCAGAAAAATTTCAGTTTCTACTTAATTACTTGTACGATTACAAATTAAATTGTACCCATATATTTTATTTATCGTGTCTACATACTGTCCAAATTTGGTTTAAAACGGTTAAGTAGTTCCAGAGTTAATGCAATTTGAAAACGGTATACGAACTTATGCGACACCCTATATTTATCAATAAGATCCTCTAGCCGAGGTACTGAACTAGTATATTTTTAAATAAGATCTTCTAGCCGAGGTACTGAACTAGTATATTTATAAATAAGACCTTATAACTGAGGTACTGAACTAGTATATTTATAAATAAGATCTTCTAGCCGAGGTACTGAACTAGCATATTTATAAATAAGATCTTCTAGCCGAGGTACTGAACTAGTATATTTATATATAAGATCTTCTAGCCGAGGTACTGAACTAGTATATTTATAAATAAGACCTTATTGCTGAGGTACTGAACTAGTATATTTATAAATAAGACCTTATAGCTGAGGTCCTGAACTAGTATATTTATAAATAAGATCTTCTAGTCGAGGTACTGAACTAGTATATTTATAAATAAGACCTTATAGCTGAGGTACTGAACTAGTATATTTATAAATAAGATCTTCTAGCCGAGGTACTGAACTAGTATATTTATAAATAGGATCTTCTAGCTGAGGTAGTAATCTAATATATTTATAAATAAGATCTTATAGCAGAGATAGTGAACTAATATGTTTATAAATAAGATCTTATAGCAGAGATAGTGAACTAATATGTTTATAAATAAGATCTTATAGCAGAGATAGTGAACTAATATGTTTATAAATAAGGTCTTCTAACTGATCTAATATATCTATAAATAAGTTCTCTAGCTGAGTGATAATGTTTTTTTATGCTAGACAGCAAAAGATGAGAATTATCTCTGCATTAAGGCTGTGCAAGCGCAGTCGATAGAGTATTCACCTTAATATCGAGAGATATTGGTTCTAATTTCATGCTACTATGCAAAAAATTCAAATTTATTTAAATTTATATCCTAAATCTGCTTGCTAGCTCTAAGATAATTCGCCTTTGATAATTTACTAGTTTAACGTACAAAATTTCAATCATATCAAATCTTTATATTGTATTTAAATGATGTTGATATTTTAGACGTGCATTGATCGCTGTTTGAGGAGGGGAGAGCAAGGTAGCGGAAGAACTGATGATAACATGGAGAGTCTTAGAAAGAGGTGCACTGTCTTACTGTGCCCTCGTCTCTCTCTCTTGCTCGCTGTCTTACTCTCTTACTCTCTCTTTCTTTCTGTCTCACTCTCTCTGTCTGTCTCTCTTTTTCTGTATTTTACTCTATCTCTCTCTATTTTTATATCCTTATCTGACTCTCTTTCCCCTCCCACTCTCTCCTCTTCGCTCTCTCACTCTCTTTCTGTCTCACTCTCTCTTTCTCTGTCTTGCAATTTATATAGATCTTCTACTTATTTATACATCTTCTGTATGGATCTGTAAATATTTCTCATCTGTCTTTCATTTTTCGTATTGTAAATATGAAGACCTGTAAGCAAATACAACCCTAACTCCCACACACAATGAACTCCAAGTACTAAGTAATACATTGAGTACAGCATTCGACAGCTATATATGTATATATGTCTAACCCCTCAGAACTGTTATATAATGCAATTCTATGGAGAGAGTTTGGAATAGTTTGACACAAGTCTACAATGTTTATACTTTCTACATAGCTAAAATC
Source organism: Enchytraeus crypticus (assembly GCA_905160935.1). Lineage (NCBI taxonomy): Eukaryota > Metazoa > Annelida > Clitellata > Enchytraeida > Enchytraeidae > Enchytraeus > Enchytraeus crypticus. Next base: position 96,810 of record CAJHZI010000543.1, read on the forward strand.
TGACAATATGACAATAGAATTTAAACCTGAAATTTAATTCTGCACTTCGTAATGTAATGATAATGTAATGTAATGATAATGTAATGTAATGATAATGTAATGATAATGTAATGTAATGATAATGTAATGATAATGTAATGTAATGTAATGATAATGTAATGTAATGATAATGTAATGTAATGTAATGATAATGTAGTGTAATGATAATGTAATGTAATGATAATGTAATGATAATGTAATGTAATGATAATGTAATGTAATGATAATGTAATGTAATGATAATGTAATGTAATGTAATGGTAATGTAATGATAATGTAATGGTAATGTAATGATAATGTAATGATAATGTAATGTAATGATAATGTAATGTAATGATAATGTAATGATAATGTAATGATAATGTAATGTAATGATAATGTAATGATAATGTAATGTAATGATAATGTAATGATAATGTAATGTAATGTAATGATAATGTAATGTAATGATAATGTAATGTAATGTAATGATAATGTAGTGTAATGATAATGTAATGTAATGATAATGTAATGATAATGTAATGTAATGATAATGTAATGTAATGATAATGTAATGTAATGATAATGTAATGTAATGCTAACGTAATGTAATAGAGTTGCTGTTACGCAGAATTACGACGTACAACGAGAGCACTAAGCCGATCATTGATCACTACGACAAGCTGGGACTGGTCCGTAAGGTCTCTGCTAGTGGTTCAGCTGATGAGGTTATTGATTGATCGACTTCCTAATCATGTGCAGTTACTTAATGATTGATTGATTGTTGAATTGATGCTTGTTAATGTTAATTGATTGTTTGTAGATAGATCGATGAAGGCTTTTTAATTTTGTTTGTGTGTGTCAGCAGGGCTTTAGTTTAGTTGTTGACCAGTAAATTTATACGAGTATAATTCAAAACCAGGCCGTATTCCTCTTAGTTATGAAAGTAATTTATCCAGTTGATTGCGCTGCTTTGTCCCTGGTTTATCAATCATTTACTCTGCCAACCAATAATATTTATTTAGCATTCCTTGCATCTTTCTTTAAATTATTTATTTAGAAAATTCCTTCTTAATTCTTTAAGTTTTAGTTAATTAGATATATTTGGTATAAATAAGAGCTGAATATTTTCATATGACATGTACTATGTTTCAATTAATTTAATATTCTTCTTGTATTTCACCGATAATCACAGTGTATATATACAAATGTGTCTGTGTGTGTTTATGTCTGTGTGTGTGTGTTTGTCTATGTATATATTTCTGTGAGTGTTTGTGTGTTTGTATTTAGTTGTTCTTAACTGCGATATTTATGTATATTTGATTTTCTGTCCTATTTATGAATTTTTGATAGTAATATACTAAATTTCTTTAATTTATTACCACTTGAGTGTATAGCTGCGTTTATAAGTTTGCGTATTTTGTTTATTTTTTGCACGTTTTGTTTATAATTGTGCATGTTTTGCTTTTTTTTCCAGGTTTTTGTGGAAGTTCAGAAGGTGTTTGATGCCGTGAAGGCTTAGTGAGATAAAATCCTGCTTAGCCAATATCATCTCTTTCAGTTTCTGTTACTAGAGAACATGACATTGTTAATTAAACTTATATTTAGATAATTTGATAGATATATTTAACATGGGCTGGTGCATGCCTCTTTTGTCCATTTCTTGCTGATTGTAATGTCACGGAACACTTTCTAAATTATTTTCGGTTTTTTTTTCTTCTCAGTTTTCTACTTCAGCTGAAAAAGTTTTTCCTCCACCTTCCACTCATTTTGAAAAGTTTTATTTATGTTGTTGCTGTTAACCCTTATGATTTGTCGTGATATTGATCAGTTGTCTCATGTCTTAAATATCTTGCAAGTGTGGAACAATCCAAAGCTTCTTCTCTGATGTACCACCTAGCAGCATCTGCATCACAGGCTAACTGATGGCACTATAATCTGTGCTATTCGTTAACTAAATCCACATTTATCTGTGTCACTGGTTAACTAATGGCACAGTAATATGTGCCGCTGGTTAATTATTGGCACATTTATCTGTGACACTGGTTAAGTATTGGCACATTTATCTGTGCCACTGGATAACTGATGGCACAATTACCTGTGCCACAGGCTAACTAATGGCACATTTATCTATGCCACTGGTTAACTGATGGAACAATAACCTGTGCCACTGAGTAACTAATGGCACATTTATCTGTACTACAGGCTAACTGATAGCACAATTACCTATGCCACTGGTTAAGTATTGGCACATTTATTTGTCCCATGGATTAGCAGATGTGTTGTAGAGTTTCTCTGATAGGCTCTGCTGTGTGGCTGGGACGACGTAGTGACGATTATGTTGATGATGCTGAAGTTGTGTGGGTTTTTGATTGAGCTGGTAGCACTATCAGTGTGAGTCAGTAGGTAAGGATTCAGACTCTGCTCGTACGGTCGCCCATATGCTTGCTGTACAGTGAACTCGTGGTACTGTTTACATTTAGATACTTTAAAGTATTGATAGATGGTTGTCCTGTTTAATTTATGCTGGAAGCTGACTCCAATCCTTGATGATTTTGTATTTAAGATGTATTAATCATGTCATCATCATCATCTTCTTCCCTTAAATTCCAGTTTAAGTAGGGTCGAGATACGAATGGACCTTCTTTTGAAGTTTTTCCATTCTTTTAAATTTTGAAGCAATTTCTGAAGCCTAGGCGCTCACCAACCGAATGCCCTTTCTGCCATTGCTTTGGATCTCGTTTTCATGTCGCCTTCTATGAGACGTGCATATTTACACGGTTAGTCTATTCTTCAAGCAACCCGGACACAACATGGAAGATGTGTTAATCATATATTGATATATATATATATATATATATATATATATATATATATATATATATTAATTTCAGTATGATTTGTACTAATAATATGTGCGTCATAATGCAGTCAATGCTTATTGTTTCTCTCTAATTTGAATCTGACACGTTGCATGCTGTGTGCTGGATAGATATTAGACTGTTAATTTATGAAATTTAATTTTGTATTTTTTGCTTAGAATGTGCAACTCACGCAGATTTCATTAGCTATCAGTGTGAAATAATTCAGTAAAATATTATCATAATAATCTTGGATTGGTTTTGGAAGTGAATGCACCTAAAGTAAGCACCTTTTGCTACATTCCTGCATATTGCAGCTCTAGCTGTTGTATTGGATAATTATTAATTAACATTTTCTCTTAGCTAATTTATTCTAAATCGATTCAATAAAAGAAGCAGCAGATATTACTCGTTTTTGTCTTTAAAATCACTAATTTCTTAATATAATAGATTAGAATTTGATAGCATTAATATATTTTGTGAATGTTGTGCTAATTTAGAAATCGACGAATATTTCTAAACTAGGCTACTACGAGTATATAAGTTGTATGACCAATTAATTTGTAATATTTAAATTGGCTAATTTGAATTTAATTTTTCTAGAGTTTATAGAGTTTGCCCAAACAATTTCTGAGGGTTACCAAGATTGTCATTATTATTTTTATTAATGAATTGTTCTAGTGTAGTTCTTTGTAGGTAGCTTGTTGTTTTTGATTAGATTGCCTATAGATGTCACGGGTATCGAAATCGGTTATTATGAATGAAAAATATATAACCTGAGAAGATTAGGCTAGTTACACTTGGTGTTTTATTTTATTGGTTAAATATCTTCCGAGGGTTTCTGTTATCTTCCATGCGCATTAGTTATCTTCCATGTCCAGCCCATTTCATTCTTCTTTTGTTGATTAATTCACAGACCATTTGTTGATTTGTTCTTGTCCAAATTTTCTCATTCGTTACGTGCTCTTTGTACCTTTAATAAATAAACTAAGTGGGTCACTAACTGAGCGATTCTAAATTGGTAACACATTTGTCCCATAACCTGGAGGCTACGTGTTCCAATCTGGGTAGGATTAGCTCAGTATTCTTCTGATACTGCAAAGACAGCTCTCGATCCTCTCCTCAGCTCGACTCAATTGACCTCAAATGGCCTGTAAATAATATATTTGTTCATATGTTGCAGTTGTTCACCAGGCAGCTATTTCCTGCCAATGTCACTACCTGTGCTACTGCCTAGACTCCTGCTAAATATTGTTAATTGATCAAGGAGATAAATATGCTATTAGATCCAAATACAGCATATACCATACAAAATGAAATACATTAAATGAAATAAATCTAGGTGTAGCTACCTACATGCGTTATGATCATTAATTGTAGTATGCTCTCACCGATATTGGCGATAAGGTCGTGAAGCTAAAAACTGAATTTCTGATGGTTCAGAACGATGAGACTCTGATATCTAAACAGAGAATATAGAAATGAGAAAATCATGGTTTTTTATAACTGAAAGCTTGCTGCTAGATTCAAGCCTACGTACATTGTAGAGATGGGAATCGAACCCGAACCGAACCCTAAAATCCAGAATTTTGACCGAACCGAACTCGAACCCAGACTCTGACCGAACCGAACCCAGACTCTGGCCGAACCCGAACCGAACCCGAACCCAGACTTCTTCCAAATCGGACTGAACTAAACTCTTGGAGTTCCTCTCTTCTTCACCAGGCTGACCTTAATATATAGATAGTAAGAACAATATAAGTGTATATTAGTTTTTGCATTTACATGTCTTACAGATTCTAACAACATATACTCAGGTAAGGCTGGTTCCGAACCAAATTTTAAAGTGATAGTGGTACAAAGGAATGCTAGCGGGAAGCGAGACGGACCTACAGAAGATAATGGATAGTCTGAATGATATATGGAATGAAGATTAACATCAAAGAGACAAAAGTGATGAGAGTATCCCATAAAAATCTGAAATGCTTGACTCAATCTAGGTGGATTTGTTCTTGTTAAATTCAAATTATGAATTTTCTAATTTTAGTGTGCTACCTTAATATTTTTGCAGTGAGATTTACAAATAATTATATATGATATTCTCTATGTGTTAAGGCTATCTGGAGTAAATAATTTTGCACCATAGCAATGTATAATTGCATAACTGCTTTCGTAACTTCATAATTGATCTAAGAGTTTAAAATTTGAAACCATATGGTAAATTGTGAAGCTTATTACTGGTCAGTTGATAGCAAAAGGTGTATATTATGATCATTTTTCTATGGAAGTACATTTTTATGTTACTAAATTGCACTTTGTTTCTGAAATATTGGTTAAAATTTTAGCCAAGACATTTCCACTTAATTATAAACGTATCTAATGTATAGGCCTATAGTGACAATAAATATTTAAAAATGATGAAGCATTCTATTTGCTCGTTATAGTCAACGAAAATATTTCAGATACAATTATAAAGCTAATTATCTATATTTTGAACATTTGTTGGTCAACTAACAATATTTTAAGAAATGTACAGGATTAAATACCACTTATCTCCTTTTTTCATTGCCATATTTTTACCCAAGTGAAAAAATGTGGCAGCTCTTATGACATAATTAATTTTTAAGCATATTTACCATAAACCATTTTAAACATGTTTGTCATAACCATGATTATTATAAGTAAAGTTAAACAATTGCAACATTATCCAAACCAAACCATTTCGAACTCCAAACGAACTCTTGCGAATTGGAAAGCACGCCGAACCCGAACCCTTGTTAGAACCGAACCCGAACCGAACTTTCATTTTTAACGAACCGAACTCTCAAATTGTCAAATGCTACCCGAACCGAACTTTGATTTTTTTCAACGAACCGAACCCGAACTCTGGAAATTCATAAAATTCCCATCTCTAGTACATTGTTCAGTTTTATCAACAAGCCAGTGCAGGCCTACACCAGCCTACACAGGCTTACACTAAGCTGAGGCTCATAATAAGCTTCGTCGACAGAAAAACACTGCGATGAAATTCCACGATTAACGCCTTCAGTTGAAAAAAGTAGAAAATTAAATTTTTGAAGACTACAAAGTACTAACCATGCTTCCTCTATCCCGCCCCCTGTCAGGCTCTAGAATGGACACAGACCTAATTAACTAGATCATAATTTTTTTTTTTTTGTTCCTTTAGTTACACACATGACATACCGCATGTGCTACATGGTTTCCTTTCTTGGTTTCTGTTTTTGTAATTTTCAGTATTTCCTCCATTCCTTTCCATGTTTATTAGTAATCGTTGCCTTTTGTTGGCGCATCAATTGCAGCCGGCGCGGATTTAAGAATAACCTTCCAACACCCTCGGGAATTCTTTTCTTTCAAAGCTGTCAACACTCGGTCTTCTTAGGTGGTCGCCCACCAAGTACTAACCGGCGCGATGGAGCTTAACTTCGTTTAACTGACGCGCAACTTAACCGACTGCGCTAATCCCGCCCCAAAGCAAATCAAATAATAAAAGCAGCATATGGGTTAACGTATAGTTTTTAATTGTACGTATATTTTACAATTATACGGTTTTAAGTAGGCCTATAGAGATGCCTTAGCATGATATATACTCTATGAAATATTAACATTTTCTAGCAGTAGCGTGTTTATCCCTTCAGGGCATTCACTTTAGCTTTTCTCAACAGATAAAAAAATTGAACAATGTTTTCTGATCACGTGTAAAATTTTTGGTTAATGTAAATACTCCCATCTCCCCTTATATCACATCTGGAGTATTCTAGAGTGATATATGAATAGTTCTAATAAAAATTTCCTTTGAAATTTTTCAAACTTTCGCTTTCAGTTCCGACAATTGTATGCATATATAAGCGACCGACGTTGCTATAGTAGCGAAGTAGCAGTTGAGTAATGACAATTCGTTCTAAAATATCTATAAGAATCTACTAATTTACTTAACTTCTTATTATTGTTATTATCCGAAGATAATCGTTATATATATAATTAATGTTACAAAGAAAGATATAAATAACATATATGATGGCATAAAATTTAGATTGCTTCTAATTTGAGTAAAGTTTCTTCGCGAAATAGTTAGTATAGTTCATATATGCCTAGGTCTATTATTAAATATTAAATACGGACTACGGATTACAGTTGGGCTATGAAGTTATCCAATTCATATCTGACTAAATATAAATTGTATAAATATGATAGGCCTAAATAGGCTATTATCCTTGGCAGCTAAATCTCTGAATGGCCTATCAGATATTGGAAATTAAGTAAACACACATTTAGAAATCATAGCCGTATTCAAAGGCAAACCTAAGCATAATAATAGTAATAGTAAAGGTTTAACGTCCCTTTCTCATCCAAGGATGATGTCAGGAATGTCGAACATAACAATAATTATTACAGTGCTACTATTATCCCAACATCGAGTACTACTGAGACTGCAAGCCGGTCAGCAAGAAACCTCTGAAAAACAGCATAAATTTCAAAATTCGGAAAATCAGTTCAAAGATAAATAGCAAAAATCAAAGGTTTTACTTCAACATCTGCTTAATATTAGCTTTTTATTAACCAAAAGTAGTAAAATAAAATCTCAATCTTGCAGAACGAACTTATTGGAATCAGAAAAAAAAACTGCCCCGGGTGAGGATCGAACTCACGACCTCCAGATTACTCACTGCTTGAGTATGATTATGAGACTGACGCGCTACCGACTGCGCTACCGAGGCATATGTAGGCGAAATGTTGAATAGAAGTACTTAGTTGACATGACATTCTAAAACGTTCTCTCAGATTTCGGAATATTTCCATGGAATGCAACTGAGAATTAATTACGAATTTACGACTTTATTAAACACTTAACTATAGACCTTTTATAAAAGGTGTTTACTTTGGAAAATCAACTTATGAATTAGTTCATTCATTGGAGCGGCGCCACTGTGCACCAGAAAATTTATTGTTTTGTGGCAGGCTACTGCAATGTAATTTATCTTTAACATGTAATATAATTATCCTCTCTGTATATTCTATCTAGACATATATTAACTGTCAATTAAGACATAAGTTTATCATCAATTGACAAGAAATTGAAATAATTTTTTTTAAATTATTTAAAATACTATTCCGTTAATATATGAAGAAATACATAATAAATATATACGAATATATATAGAATATTGCCAGCCGGCAATAGAAGCACACACAACCTCCCCTCTCTCCCACTAGGCTTTGTTTATTATGTGAACAGAGTTACCGCTGCATATTTTAAAAGGTCTATACCATAACTCATAACTTAACGTCAGAAAATTTGGATCAAACGTTGCAAAAGCTAGCTATTAGTCTAACTTGTTTATATTAAATAATGATAGAAAATTCACTTGAAATCCGTAGATTTTCTAATTTTCTCAGCTATAATGTATTAATGATACTTCATATGAGGTTCTGTTGTAGTATCTATAACGTAAAACCATACAATATGACATCAGATCTCCCGCAAGTTATATTCGTTTTAGGCAGACCTGGAGTGGGTAAGGGCACACAATGTAAGAAAATATCGGAGGTAAGTCATATTTCTCATTTCCATTGACTTAAGTTGAGAGTCTGTAGTTATGTGTGATAGAGTAGGTTTAAAGTTAATTAAACCTCAGGGATCGTCCTTGGATTGCTGAATGCTTCTGGGAGATAGTGGATGTATCCTATGTTTAATGACTGCTTTCCTGAGTCATTCGTTATTGTTTTCTAATCTTCGCTACTCGCTTGCGTTTGTGAGAGGTAACTCTGTGTTATTTATAATTGATCGCAGCTAATATTAATATCTAATGTCTAACTTAATTATCACAGCACACTCCGTTGATAATGACATGCCCAATGCTTATTTAATTCTTGGACAACTTGTACAAACTGGTTATCATAAGTAAATAATCAGAGCGGGCGATATATGTATCTTTAAATGTCAATGTAAAATAAACAATAAAATCAACGACACAAATGTATAGTTAATAATTACGGTATACGGTGCTACATAATAAATCAAACGACTTTGTATAATCAAGTCCTTTCCCTAAGTAGTTAACTGAATAAAGAAGAATAGCTAAGCCTGGGAGACTGGTCCGTGGCGGTCTCCGATAGCTCGAATCCTGACTCCTACTAGTTGACCGTTTGCGAGCTCAGATCGAGTCCCGTGAGCTCATAACTCCAGACTAAACTAAACTCCACTTACAACCCGAATGTCAATTGTTCTACCTCTAAGTCTTATATACTACTCTATTCAAGGTTCATAATCAGCCTTCATAAATAGTAAAATACACTTCTAAGCTTGATAGGACTGATATACTAAATATTACCTTGAACGAGAATTACAAGATTACACTCAACATATCAGACCTTGTGAGGGACTCGAGCCAAAACGACCTTGAAGTGAAATATTCCTTTAGTCAACAAAACCTTGAAGTAAGATAATCATTTAGTCAATAAGACCTTGAAGTGAAACCTTCTAGCCTTACAAACAGATTATAACCGAATTGACCTCGACTAGCATATCAATGTTTTAGCCTTGCTTATAGATTAAAACCGAGTTGACCTTGATGAGCAATAAAACCTCGCTATAGAGTTCGTAAACAATTTGGCTTTGAAAGCGATGTTCACACTTGTAAAACCAAGACCCTAGACGTGATCATTACATATGTAGTAATATTTTTCATTTCTTGTAACATTCAACTATTCACAATTAAAAATCTGTTCTTCTAAGGGAAACTGAATGTTTACTATAGTCATAATTGAAATATAAAACAAATTAAGCGCCTGTAGTCAGATGGTCAGTTTAGAAGTTTAAATCAATCTATTAATTATTCAAATAATGAATTAATCTAAGTAGCATGCTGTATTTACTGATCACTTTTATTGAAGCGAAAAGCATTTTCTATCTTTGGCCAGCAAATATAGGCTTAATATTACGTTATAGTATATGAAAACAGGTCCTCCGAATGATGATTTTATTTGTTTTAGATTGGATTTATGATTCAATATTTTATCCATTTTAGAAGTACGGAATTCTTCATCTATCAGCCGGACAGCTGTTGAGGGATTTAGTGGGAGACAATTCGTCTGTCGATGGAAAGATTGTTAGAGATGCATTTAGTCAGAAGCTGCTAGCACCAGCAAATATAACCTGCGATCAACTGGACAAGGTAGTACTTATTAGAACTAAAGAGAAGTCAAAGACACAGTTTACAATCGGTAGTCCGTGTTATGATCCAGTGGCGGATCCAGGGGGGCAGGGGGCCCGGGCCCCCTTAGGCCCAGGGGGCCAGTGGGCCCTTTAGGCCTTAGGCGATAAAAATAAATATGTTTTAAGGGCGTTAAGGGGGTTTGGGGGGGGGGGTACGAGAGGGAACTCGAACAGTCCGATTACCTGGAATTGTTTCAAATATGGGCCCCACTAAGGGATAATATAATGGAATGGGGACGAAAAAATGTTGACCGTTTCACTAGCTCTCAATTGTCACTTTAACCACGGTCTATGAGAAAAAAGGGTGTTAGTAAAAAAATGTGAACTCCGTCCCAGAGCAGTGGTGCAAGCAGCCTTGGCTGGGAACGAGGGGCTTAAGCTCCCCCTACCCCCTCCAAAATTAGGTCACTTTTTGCAATTGGTCCAGATGCGCTGAAATTCTTCGGAGGTGAAAAGTAACTTACTTTTTTGCAAAACAAATTTAGGATTTTAGGTATTTTAGGTTTCCTCTCACTTTGGTACGGGTTGGATGGGGGGGGGGGGTTAAGATACAGGGATACACTCGCTCTATGAGCCGAGCGCAGTATGCTGAAAAAATTTGAGCCCCCCACACAGCATTTTTTCTTGTTGCGTCAAATGTCCCGAAGAAGGCCGAGCGTAAGCCAAAAATGTGTGCACTCCAAAAAAATTGTCGGGCCCCCCTTAAAAGAATTCCTGGGTCCGCCCCTTATGTTAACTTCTCACAACAAAGCGTCTGCAAATCTGAAATTTTAGCGACAATTTTGATCTTCGGTACAGAAATCATTGCTCACTTGATATGTAAATAATAATATTTCACATATTCGTAAAATTACTATAGGCAATGTAAAATAAGGTCCATCGCCTCTCAGAGTCGATCCGGCTGGAATTTGAACCATTACCACATAGAACACAAAGATAAAGAAATAGCTAATAAGTACACCATAATGGCTAAGAATGGAGATATTCTCATGACAAAGAAAAATATACTAGATAGATGGTCAAAGTATATCAATGACTTTTTTAAAGATAATCGAATGGAGCTTCCAAAAATAACTAAAGAAATAGCAGGTTCTAAAATCTTAGAAGACGAAGTTAGATATGCCATTAGGAAATTAGAAAGAAATTAAGCAAGCGGATCAGATAACATAACAGCAGAAATGATACAAGACACGGAAGAATTTAGCGTAAAGATCACGTCAATAGCAAATGACATTTATGACACAGGCGAAATTCCTAAAGATCTGTTGAGATCGATATTTATTGCATTACCGAAGAAACCTGGTGCGGTAGAATGTGAACTACACAGAACTATAAGCCTAATGAGTGCAGTCATTAAAATCTATTTAGGAATTCTGCTAATGAGAATGAGAAATAAAATTAGACCTGAAATAAATCCTGTGCAATATGGTTTTATGGATGATTCTGGTACAAGGAATGCTATTTTCGGTCTAAGAATTCTGTGTGAAAGAGCCATAGCATTAAATAAGGATCTATATCTTTGTTTCATTGATTATACCAAAGCTTTTGACAAAGTTAGACACAGCAAATTGATAGATCTTCTTCATGAATTAGATATAGATGGCAAAGACATAAGAATTGTTAAGAATTTATACTGGAATCAAGAAGCTGCAATGAGATATGAGAACGAGTATAGTAACTTTTGCAAAATTAAGAGAGGAGTAAGGCAAGGCTGTGTAATGTCACCAGAACTTTTTAACTTATATAGTGAAAATATAATGAGGAATATCAATGAAATAAAAGGATTAATAATTGGAGGATACAATCTTAATAATATACGTTATGCTGATGACATAGTTCTTATTGCCGACTCGCGAGACAAACTTCAAGAAAAGTTGGATATTGTAATATATCATAGTGAGGCTAGTGAATTATCTATAAATATGAAGAAAACAGAATGCATGACAGTTAGCAAACTAAAATTCCACAGCCATTCTTAATCAGTGTAAGAGGTCAAAATGTTAAACAAGTCGAACCAGTTATATATTTAGGGTCACTTATTCATCAAAATGGGAAATGTGACAAGGAAATAAACAGAAGAATAGCCATGGCTAAGGAGGCATGTAACAGAATGTCAAAGATTTTTAGAAGCCATAAATTATCAATTGATACCAAAAAAAGTCTTCTTCAGTGCTATATTCAACCAATATTGTTATATGGAAGTGAAGTTTGGACAATCTCTTCTGTAATGGAATCAAAACTTGAAGCAACAGAGATGTGGCTCTATAGAAGAATGCTACGTATATCTTATAAAGACCACGTTAAAAATGAAGATGTTCTACAAAGAATGTCCACTTGTCGTGACCTTTTGAACCCAATACGACGACAACAGATGAAAATTTTCGGACACATTATCCGGAACAAAATAGTTGAAAATACCGTAGTGACAAGAATAACAGAAGGAAAAAGATGCAAGGGTCGACAACGAATGACTTTTATTAAGAGTCTTAGCAAATGGATGCAGTTAACTGAAACAGAGATGATCAGAGCAACAATGAACAGAGACATATGGAGGAATATGACCATGACCGCCCAGGCTTGGAACAGACACGGCACTTAGAGAAGAAGACACTATAATAACTGCTATTACCACTTAACTCTGCGTAACGTCACTCTGTGAACACTAGAACAGCCTCTTTAACCCTCTGTCTCCGCTGACAACGATCCTGTGGGAAATCGTAGACATCACCCTGCGCAAGATTTGAATTTAGAATCTAGTGATTCTAGTATCTTCGTGGCTGGAGCCAGTGGCGAAGTCGGTAAGATAATCGACCTCGGATCAGATGGTGCGGATTCAAATCCTGGGCTCGCCTGTCACTGACATCGCTTTCGAGTGAGGAAACTGACGTTAACCTTAGCTTTTTGCTTTAGCTTTAGCTTTAGTCTACTTTTACTATAACTTAATTTTTATAGTGTATGCATGACTATAACATGTAAGTCTGTAAGTTCCCATAACTATCAGACTTGTAGAGGAACACTAATGATCAATATTCTTGTACGATTCAGGCCATAACCTCGGGTCTGCTCTCACCAAACTACTCTACTCGCAAGGTTGTCCTCGTGGACGGGTTTCCTTTAGATGACGACAACTGGAATTGCTGGACTAAAATGTTGTCTTCGAAATTTCTCTTCAAATTCGTATTATTCTTCGAATGCTCGGAAGAGGTATTCAGATATTACACCATCAGATATTAAAGCTAAAAAAAGCTAAAAGCTAATGTTAACGTCAGTTTCCTCACTCGAAAGCGGTGTTAGGGACGGGCGAGCCCAGGATTTGAACCCCGTACCTACTGATCAGCGGTCGAGTATCTTACCGACATCGCACTGGCTGCAGCCACATCGCCACTGGCTCCAGCCAATTTAATTTTACCAATTATAATCCAGCACACAATTTACATGTATTTATGGATTCTGAGATGTACTGAAATCATAGGACGCCAACACATTCCAGATTTAGAGATGAGGGTGAATTACCTGCTTTCAAAAATAAATTCTCCCGAATAATACCCAGAATCTTCCGATAAACAAATAATTGACTTTACAATTAATTAATTTATTTAATTATATTAATTTATTCGTATCCCGACCCTAGTTAAACTAGTATTCAAGGGACGGTGATGATGATGATGATTTAATTATATTAGTTAATTACAATTTGTAATATTTTGTATCTGATATTTTTTATTGTAATAGATAAAAAAGTAAACAGGCAATATAGTAAAATGATCAACTATGTTGATATCTATCACTTTTTAATACCACATGTTTAAACCGCTTGGCAATTTAGTCCATTCTCCGTGTAACTAGTCCAGTGAATGTCCGAGATTTTACTCTCAGATCAGCGCGGCTGGGAATCGAACCCACGAGGTTTCAATTCACCTCAGAATCCGTCATTTAAAACTTCATGACGTTACCCTACTACTTAGAATTAGATTAGACTACTATACTTAATTATACTATTATACTATTTATAATACTATAATACTTTACTTAGTTATACTATACTTAGTTTTACTATACTTAGTTAGATTAGACTACTATAGTATATTATCAGGCCAGAGTAGAAATAATGATAAAACTGTAATGATTGCTTTGGGGAAAAATTTTGTAGCTTGGATCTCTTATGTACCGGTATGATTAGTTTGAGTTATTTTTGTTAATTTACCGGTATGATTCGTTTCGGTTATTTTTGTTAATTTACTGGTATGATTCATTTAAGTTAGTTATGTCAATTTACCGGTATGATTTGTTTAAGTTAGTTATGTTAATTTACCGGTTTGATTCGTATAAGTTAATTTGAGTTTGAACATTATTTTACGACTCTGAGCGGCAGAGCTATAAAGCAAACTTTCCCAGATGGATTCTAAGTAAGATAAATGCTTTGGTCGTCTCTAACAAAGTTTACCGCTTTATTTGATTTTATTTGCTTATTATTTTGTTTGTTACATGTAAATAATTGTCAACAGATATGCATCAAGCGGGCCTTAGAACGAGGGAAAACTGACTCAGGAAGAAATGACGATGATTTAAACACACTGAAGCGAAGGTTAAACATTCAGTAATATTTAAGTTCGATAAAACTAAAGCAATATATAACGGCGATTACGATGATGATGTCAAACAATACACAATTAGTGTGCTACCGTCACTCATGACAACACTGAGTACTCTGAAGGCAAAGCTCAAGATGACGAGCAGAAAATATGGGTACAATATTAAATATGGCGACGCTTTGGTGTCTTCATATTTGTAATTCTATACTATTTTGAGGATAAATTCTAAATATTTATATAATAGTCAATTATAATAATGATTTAACTTCAGTTTCATCATCTAAAAATGATGATAGGTGCACAGAACGGCTCTATAAATCCTTATAGCACGTATCTCTACTTATCGACCAACACACTGACGTGTATACAGTAATGGTTTAATATACTGTAATATGTAAACATATTACATACACTAGAAACACAGCATAATATGTAGTGACATATAAAATCCATGTATATTAATATTATGCAAAAGCTAAGCATCTTAAACTCCAGTTTTTTGCATCGAAATCATGCCAGGGGGTGGTGGAAATCACTGGATTTGAATCCTGACTCTATTGATTCCTAGTAGAACACATAACTTATCACTGCGTCGGTTCAGCCCATAATTGTTAATTAATTGCACATGCATAATAATGTATCTCGATATATATTTGTATATGCAAAAGCCACACTGTATTAAGCTGTTTCTTTATTCATAAAAGACTCAAATATTTAAAACTTTAGCCTCAATTGTTTGTCCATGTAGGATGGCACTCTTCGACGAGACGACCAAATGCGTAATGGAGCGATTCTACACATTGGGTCAAGTGATAGCAGTAAACTGCGAAGGCTCGATGGATGAGGTAGGCACTGAATGAGGTAGGCACTGGATGAAGTAGGCACTGGATGAGGTAGGCACTGGATGAGGTAGGCACTGGATGAGGTAGGCACTGAATAAGGTAGGTACTGGATGAGGTAGGCACTGGATGAGGTAGGCACTGAATGAGGTAGGCACTGGATGAGGTAAGCACTGGATGAGGTAGGTACTGAATGAGGTAGGCACTGAATAAGGTAGGCACTGGATGAGGTAGGCACTGAATGAGGTAGGCACTGGATGAGGTATGAGGTAGGCACTGGATGAGGTAGGCACTGGATGAGGTAGGTACTGAATGAGGTAGGCACTGAATGAGGTAGGCACTGGATGAGGTAGGTACTGGATGAGGTAGGCACTGGATGAGGTAGGCACTGAATGAGGTAGGCACTGGATGAGGTAGGCACTGGTGTTCTGCTAGAAATCAGAGATATAGATCGATAGTCTACTAGATATGAGTTATAGGTACTATCATTATAATATCATTAGCTATCATATATATATATATATATATATATATATATATATATCATGATATATATATATATATCATAATGCACAGCCTACTGGCAGGTCAATGGCATATAGCGCCTCCCCTCTATAACGCCTCAGTATATATATATATATATATAAATATATATATATATATATATATATATATATATTTATATATACATTTACATACTGTAGATACTAGATACCAGAGATATAAATATATAAATACTAGAGTCTAGATGTCACAGACATAGACGCAGGATATCAGAGGTAGAGATAAAAGCTGTTAGAACTAACGTTAACGTCAGTTTCCTCACTTGAAAGCGATGTCAATGACAGGCGAGCCCAGGATTTGAACCCCACACATACTGATCCGCGGTCAAGTACCTTACCGACATCGCCACTGGCTCCAGCCTGTGGCGATGTCGATACTGGATATCTGAGATATTTATGCTGGATGTCAAGTCGAGTTGATAGATCGCTTGCTTGATAAACAAGAGATAACGGGTTCCTACCTGAACAGAACTTTTTTAAACAATGAACCTGTAGGCTAAGCGAGGTATGGACGCAGATGTTAAACTTAGCTCTATAACTTCTGTGTGATAAAAACTTACTTATCAAATGTATAGGCCTACTGCTACTTTCTATATTTTACATATACATTACTCATATTGTCTCGTTACTTGAGTGTCCAGTTTTTATATTTCCAGATGATCGACATATGGATGTCTACCTTTAGATTTAATCTTGGTGACCTTTCAGATTTAGCTTGTTCTATGTTTAAATAGTCTAGATTCTTGTATGCTTATATTCTATGCTTAAGTAGACTATATTTAAAGTAAGTTGATTTCTAGTAACAGTAGCTTATAGTAACTATTCCTAGTAACTAGGAATAGTGTATTATCCCATAAAATGAATTAAATTAAATTTTATTAATTTTCAGCACCGCATTTTGTGATGTTACGAAAAGCAATATTGGATATAGTTATAAAAATAGCATACTATTCCACGGGTGTTAAAAGTAGGTTTGAAGGTTTTAGGTTTATTAGGTTTTATATAAAAACCTAAAGAAATCTAAGAGCCCAAAAAGTTACGAATTAATGGTTAAATTAATTATTAGTCTAGTCAATAGTTACACATTACATGTCTCATTTATGGCTATGATTTAAGAGATTTCTAACTTTCAATGCAACTGTGGAAAAAACCTTAAAAAACTACTTTTGATTTAGAACACATTTTTTCTTCTCACCCCGACCTGTATTATTCAAACTTTATAAATTATGCATTAAAGCTCTCAAAATTTAGCTAAACAAAATACACTATCAGTCATTGTTATTACCTTCTATTCTCTTCTGTTCTATTCTCTTCTGTATATTATTGTTTGCTCAGGTATACAGGTCATGCATATCAACAGTGTATGCAATACTGCATATTAAATACAATTGGGCTTTATACTTTTGCCATATTTAATTGCGTGTACTTGTTCCAACTTCAAAAAGGACGTTCGGTTGGTGAGCGTCTTGGCTCCAGGAAGTTTCTACAATATTTTATAAAACGAATGGAAGGGATTACAAGGGATTGACTGATGATATGGTATGAGACAGAGAGGAGCGGAGAAGGTCTATTAGTATCCCGACCCTAGCTAAACTGCGATTAAATGAAAGCTGATGATGATGATGTTGAACTGATTGTATTTGTTACTTTGTCTATATACATTATATTTCGTTCTAATTTATTATAAATTGATCAATTGTTGAAGGTATTCGAAGAAGTCGAGGGAGTTTTGACGGACGCATTATCACTCTAATAATAAAAGAACGTTCTGAGTCTACCGGGTTAATATGATACTGCACCGCCGTCTAACACAATAATGAAACTATGTAACATTTAAGCTATGATATATTCACAGCCTAACCTTAATTCAAAGAGGTGGGTACAAATAAAGAATGCTTTTAAATTGCTTTATAGGCCTAACTTTTAACTTCTAAAAACCATTAAACCTTTTGAAACCGTTAACTAAATGAAGTAGTTAATCTTTTTGTAAATTTTAGCTTTTCAACAGCAGTTGAAGTGACATTTTACTACCCTTTTAAACTTTGTTTAAAAACATGCAAAAGCGTGTTATAAATTTCACAGACATATTTGCAAGGACGCACATAAAGTACTACAAAACTATTAATTAAAATACTACATGCTATGAAAATATTTCATGCTATGAAAAATGGTATGGTATGAAAAATGGTATGGTATAAAAAATGCAAGATTTTGAGGTAATAAAATCTATTATCGTAATTACTCGTTGTAATTTTAAATCATCAAATCAAGCTTGAATAATTGGACCATCAATGTAGTGAAATTAAATGAACCACTAACATCAATAAATAAGTATATCAATAAACTCTAGTACTGTAACAATTCTCTCTCGTTCTGTCTATCTATTTGTCTGTTTAACGTCCTCTTTCTCTCGCTGCCTCTGTTTATCTTTCGCTGCCTCTCTCTCTCTCTCTTTCTATTTCTCTATGTCTCTCTTTCTTTCTCTGGCTCACCCTCTCTCTCTCTGTCTATGATTAGGTGTTTGCTCTCGGTCTAATTAACACATCGAGAACAAGGACAGACAACAACAATCAGCTAATGTGCTTTCAAGTCTACAACACCACATGCAGAAGTCCGTGATGACGTCATCAGAAGTGACTAAAAATAGAATATGCTAAATTTTGCATTGAAATCAACTAACATTAGTTACCTTTTCACTTCATATACATGCTTTATCATTCATTAGGGATCTAAATTGTCTCCCTTTGTAAATGATCTCTTTTTATTAGATAAGCTTTCTAAGTTCCAACTAGGACTCAGTTATTTTCACCCAATTGTCTCTTTATTCTTTTATTAATTATTGATTGATTTAATCAATCAATCAGTCAACAAGAATTTAACGTGCGGTTCCTCGCCATAAGGAAATGTCAGGGACGTCTCTTGCAGACTCTGCACAAACAGGCGCCAAAGCACCACACGATGACGACTGAGTACACAGAGACCACAAGAGAAAGCGAGATCAAAGCAGTGCAAGTCCAAGATCCAAGGCAAGCGGGTCAAATTTACTAGTTGAGTTTGATTGAGTCGATCAATGATCATAACCATTGCTCTCAAATTGCCTGGAGGATTCTTTTTCATGAATCATGAATTCAGGAAGGTGTGAAATGTGCACACAGTAATTCCATCTATCCTCATGATGAAATTACACATTTAGAGTATTCCCATAATGCGTTATAATTGCTCCCGTGTTGTTTTCACTCCATATGTTGGCTTTGTTTGATGACACGCCGTCCTATATAATATATATTAAATACATGCACATCACTTCCTGATAAAATGTCTTTTGGTTAACGATTTATTGGCTGTTAAATTTGCCCGAATGTTTCAATGATGTATGATTTACTCGTTGATTGACTGATTAATTAATGGAATGATTTATTCATAACTAGCTAGTTGAGTAACAGATTGATTATCAATTTATCAGGTGACTGGTTAGTTAATCCTTTGGGATATCTTTAGTCACGTATTCCAGGCTGCGGAAACAATTGGAATCGTATGAAAACCATGAACTCTCGCGTTTCTATAATACCCTACCGGACCTCAATCAACTCAATGCCATTTAATTTTTCTAGAAACAAAATCATCGAATTTGGGTGTTGGGGTCTCGTTGAGATTGAATTTAGAGTCCACCTGACCAAAATCTCACTTGAAAAGCATAATTATTATCCATGGCTGGAGCCAGTGGAGAAGTCGGTAAGATACGCGACCGCGGATCAGTATGTGCGGGGTTCAAATCCCAGGCTCGTCCGTTACCGACATCGCTTTCGAATGCGGAAACTGACGCTAACCTTAGATTTTTTAGCTTTATTTGAAAACATAATGGTGTTTCGAGAAGGGTTACAAAATTAACCCATCGCCTGTAAATTCTATCAAGTCGGTTAACGATGCTCAGTGCGCCAGTGGCATGGATATTGGTTATAGGCTGTGTCTGTGTAAATACGCGATAGTTCCACTTTGCCACCGATCGTTGTGGTTTTATGATCATGCCTGTCCAGCCACAGTGACGTCACTATACAGCTATCCACTGGACTGGGATCATAAATATCGGAGTAGCCATTTAGCACTCTCTGCAGCGGCTGCTCCAGATAAGTGCATCGTTATCTCTATTTGCAGGAGTGAGAGGTATCCCAGCAAAACATCGATCAGTTAATTACTAAGTCCCGAGAAGTGCTGGAGTGGCCCAGACAACTACTGATTTTTTATTTGATTGATAAGGAAAACGAAGTGAATAATGTAAAGATTTATTATTCTGTATGTTGTAATAAATTGTTTAAATTAAATTTAAAATAAATTAAAGTAGATGAGGAGATTACTGCGCAAGGGAGTGCTTTATGCTTTGAGGTTTTCTGGTTCACACGGACACACCTACTTCCTGTCGTCATGTGATCAGAGCCATCTAGTAAAATACCAACCATTAACGGGACTACAATATTACACAATATTACATGCTTCTTCTTCTTCTTCAGTGCATTGCCAAATGGCAGGTTCAAGGTACATATTCATACTCAACGTCTGTTTTCTCGCTCCATAAGAGCACTCCTTAGATCAACAAGTTAATCCTTTCACAAAGTCTCTGCCTTATCCATACCTTATGTAGCCTATAGCTTGGGAAAAATATGGCTTCTGAGGTTGTTTCCCCTTTGCCTTCCTCAGTTAGATGGGTTAATTACCATTTAATCCTGGGGGAAAATATTTCATTGTGAGGTGGGTCCCCTCTTGCCATCCTCAGCTCCTGCCTTTAGTCGCCTCTTAAATACACGCAGCAGATTGTTTGCGGTTGCCCAATTCTGCAGTGGTCCAACCACACCCGAGCACAACACGGGGATTACACAATATTACACAATATTACGATACAGTATTACGATACAGTATTACACTACGATGCTTATCATCGTATCGCTACTTTGGTGAGCGATGATTTTTAAAATATTGATTAATATATAACATTTACATGTGTTGTGTCCGAGTTGCTGAAGAGTAGATCAACCGTGGCCTGCACGTGTCGCAAAAGTCGACAAAGCACTAAGATCCAAATCTAAGTCAGAAAGAGCATTTGATTGGTAATTGCCCAGTCTCCAGAATTTGCTCCAAAATTTTATCTCCTGGCTCTAGTAAAACTAGGATTTAAGGAAAGATGACGATGATAATTAATAGTCACACTATTACATGTAGTATTGAACAAATATATCAAGTAATTGATCAACAAATATATAAATTATGCTTAAACATAGAGTACAAGAGAGCCACCGACATTCACTTCTGCCTGATTTGCAGGAAAATATGATGATTAGAAATCAAGGGATAATGAGAGGAATCTTGGCGGGCGCTGATTAATATGTTTCAATGAATTAATGCTATGAATGTTATATCCAATCCATGGTTTACTATACGGAGTATACGCTTACAGCCGCAGCTTAACTACCCATCCTTCATTCAACATTCAGCAAACATAGGGCTGGTGTTTTGCTAATATCTTCATTACAATGACGCCAAATTATTTGGCTTTATTTAGGTGCTAATATTTATTTATTAGAACGACCCATGTTGTTTTCAAATCCAGAGCATGTGGCGTGATAGTGTTTCTGTCTCTGTACGAAAAAGTCAGAATAACCTATACAGTCATCCAATACAGTATTGCCAACTAGCATTTAGGATAGGCCTATGCATTGTATGCAAATGCAATTCATGTACAGTATATTATATGAAAGAGAAAACCTTCACAAATTTAGAACTCAAGTCTTTTTCAAACTTATACTTGGGTTTGATTGGCGGCCGATCTAGCACTCCAATAAGAATAATGCCATTGTAAATATGCAAAATGTTATTATCAACATGAAGAATGTCATTATCAATATGCAAATGTCATTATCAATATGCAAATGTCATTATCAATATGAAAACTGTCACTATCATTATGAAAAATGTCATTACCAATATGAAAAATGTTATTATAATATAACAAATGTAATTATCATAAGTAGAACGCTAGAACCAAATTTTACCTATCGCTTATAATGGAAGAATTTCAACGTAAGCCCTATGGCGTAGGTAGTTCTATTGAGCAGAATGCATATTCGCAGTGCCCGGCTGATAAACGGTTCGATGCAACACTAGTGGTTTGTTATCTCACTTCTCTCACCATCAGTCCTAGAGTCTCACTCGGCCGGTAGCCCGTGAGTTACTTTATAAATCTCTTCGCACCGTGTGATAGCAGCTTAACGTCAGATCAGTTGTCGGCCGCTCAGATCGTAGGAACGGTGCGATATAGCGTTACTTTGGTTTTCTTTCAGTCTAAACATTGTACGCAGATTCAGTGACAGTCATACTTCTTAGGTTACTGAGGTTTTATCGAAGTAGGTGGTTTGTCTATTGTATTAAGCATTAGTTTCTGTTCAATTGCGGATTAAAAATTATATAGTTTAATTTTTAAATTGCGTGTAGCATTAGCGAACTGATACCAATACAGGAAAGTTACAATACAAATAGGCCCTATTAGTATTAGTAATATTAATATAATTGATATTATTACTGTTACTATTTATTATTTATTATTATTATTGTTATTATTATTATTTATATTATTATTATTAATGGTATTATTAGTATTGATAGTACTATTATTTTAAATAATACTATTATTATTATAATTACTATTTTAATTTCATTTAAATTAGAGTTTACGCTTATAGCTGTGACTTCATGTGTTACTGTACTTGCATAGTCGATCATGATATAGACGTTAATTCAGTAGTAGTTGTTGTTGTTGTTGTAACCCACATGAACTTAAGTATATAGGTTTAAAACGTAGTGTATAAAATTAAACATACATGTACATCTATGGAGTAAACTATAATGCCTTGACGTGTCGTTAAGGTCTTTTGGCCGTTATTTCGATCTTTAAATCTATCAATGGATTTACGAGATTGAAGCCAGATGTGTGTTATTTCAGGTCTCTATAATTTATTTATATTATCAGATTTAATGAATGAGTACAAATTGTTTTAGACCGCAAGCCTTACAAGGTGGACTGGATAAAATTCAAATTTAGGGGATCTTGTTTAAAGAAATTCAATTTAATTTAATCTTAAAATTTAATTTTAAATTTAATCTTCCTTAAAGGAATTGTGTAAATTTTTTTTTTTTTTTTTCGAGGTATTTTTGAAAATGAAGACAATCGGAATAGAACCTTGTGACCTCTTTCACAAAAGTCTACTTTTAGAAACATTGTGCTAATTGTAGCTGAAATGTAGCACTGTTGGTGGTAGGCGTAATATCGATGAAACCGGACATATAATATTATTTGACTGTGTTCTTTAGAATGCAGCATCTATTAAAATGTAAAATTTAGACCTGCTAGTTTCCGGTGTTTCTGGTTGTTTTTGAGCTGAGCGAAAGTATAGCATGTTCGAGTAGGTAGATAGGGGTATATTTGACTGTTTCCTCTTACCTCAGTTGCACCGAATGGTTTAAGTTGATAGATTGAACCGCAATTGTATTTCTACATATATACCTCTCTCTCTCTCTCTCTTTTTCTCTCTCTCTCTTTCTCTCTCTCTCTCTTCTCCGGTTACATTTCTACGACAAAAAATTCAGTGCCTAGCTACTATGATTTACAATTTACAATGCGCTACTATGAGTTACTTTAATTTACTATGATTTTGATTTACTATAATTTTGATTTACTATAATTTTGATTTACTATAATTTTGATTTACTATAATTTTAGCGCAACATTTATTAATTGTTATATAACACTTCGATTGTACAAATCTTCTTGGACTAAATTAAGACCCCATTAAGCGCTAAGTGTAATAATATTCTATTAAGAAGATCCACATTCCGTAGAAATAATGGATCTAGCGAAATCGGAAGCAACGAATATAAAACAGTTTCAAAGGACTACGAAGAGATCTTCTTCAACTTCGTTCACATTTATCATAATCATACTAGTTCTATTTTTAAACGTTGGCGGTTCGCATAGCAGAAACTTACACGAAAACGAGATAGGAATCGTGAGCCGGGAACGAAGTGATAGACCTCACAGAGGATCCCGGATTCTATCCAGAAGATCAGCGGATAGGAGGTACCAGGACTCGGACTATAAGTACGCAGTTGTCATTGACGCCGGCAGCACCGGCAGTCGAGCCCGGATCTATCGGTGGTTGAGAGAACTGTCTGAAACCAGTCTGCCAGATATCCGAGAGATCAGCAACAGTAAAGTGGTGCCCGGAGTGTCAGAATACGCTGATGATAGGGCTGAACTTGAGCGGCATATCCGGGATTTGATCAACAAGTCAGCGAAACACGTTCCTAAGAAGCTTCAGCATGAGTCACCCATCTATTTCATGGCTACAGCAGGTATGTGGAATGATTTCTCAATGTCAATCAGAGTGGTCAGTTTTAGTCAGTCAGAGGAGCTTATATAACCAATGTAATCAGTAACTTAGAATAAACTCAACCAGAAAATCAAGCGATTGTTAGCATTAGTTTATACAATAGCTGTCCGTTTGCCATTTGTAGGAGATGTCTAATTTAAGGTTTCTTTTTTCTAAGTTATATGTCCTCTTATATAATATTATGTTTTGCATCATAGGCTTATGGTATTCTGTATATACAATACTTGTATTGCAATGTTCAAGTATTTAAGCCAATATTAGACTTTATGTCAGCTGATTTGGTTCATTTCTGAAGATTTAACTGCCATTTCTTTATCTGATGATGACACTTAGTCGCCTTAGGTAATACCGGCTTTGTTGTCTCTGTTTAATTAAAAGTCAACTGAAGAGAAGAGATTCTATACTCAGAAAACTCAGTCCGAACTCTCTTTTCTTTAGGTAACATTTAATATTAACTTGATAAAGGTTTTTTAATAAAAGAGTAATTATGCATTACTCAGTTAAATGAATTATATTTCTTAATAAACTCTTTAATCATTCAAAAGTCTAAGAAACCAACCAATTAGTCAAAAATTTAAATGTTCAACCGTTCATCCGAATGACTGGTTTGACAAAATGTGCATTACATTGGATCAAATACTATGTCGAAATTATTATGAATGTTTGGGCATTATGATTGAGCATTTTGAAGGTATTGATGAATAAGTAAGCAAAATATGACTGAATAGGATGTGAATGAGTAGATCTGTCAATTAATTAATAAAGCTTAATAAAACTTCAGGCCAGCTTGTCATCTAACTCAGTTAACTATTATAATGGCCTAATAGGAAGTACATTAGTAGTGCACTGACTGCCAATCAGGATATGACACAAGGTCATATGATAAAGAGTTGTAATAGTAATTTAATATGATATAAAATTATAATAATAATTAATTTTGAATAGAGTTAGGTACGAAACTTGGCGTGAAGTTGATTATTCCATTTAATTGTACCGTTGACTCTGTCAGTTTTATCATAATTTCCTCATGATTTCTGACTAATAGAGAGATAGAGAGAATATAAATGGTTATTGGCTCATCCAAATGTTGTCATACACTGTTTACATTTCTCTTTGCGGAACCCATTGTATTCTACATAATAACTCAGAGACGCGAGTGTATTTTGTTTCAGTTGACTGTACTCTTTTCTGTTTGCCAACTTCTGCGTCATTATTGGCAAGGCTATATAGCAATGGAGGGTTTTTTGTCCCATTCGTTGAGATTTTTTCTTTCTTACGCCATTTGTCGTGTTTTGTATCATTATCATGCCGCTCTATAATGCATTGTCATTCTCTATATGAACTTTGTAGTATGCTACCGCATGCGAAGTATACCAGTAAAGTTTTAGTGGTTTGATAAGAGGAACAACTTTGACTCTGGTATTTAAGAATGCATCGCTTCACACTCATTTCAGTCAACGCCATATAATAATGTCAGTAATTTTACAAAATCATGTTTAGTTTCTTTACTCAAATAGTCAAATATAAAACAACACGAGAGAGCAAACATAATTGAGTTACCACCGCTAATAAAAAGTTAATAACTGTGTGATGTTTTAACATACAATCTCATCTGTCAGTAATATGTTACTAATTATATCACT
This sequence comes from Enchytraeus crypticus, assembly GCA_905160935.1. NCBI lineage: Eukaryota > Metazoa > Annelida > Clitellata > Enchytraeida > Enchytraeidae > Enchytraeus > Enchytraeus crypticus. Next base: position 122,995 of record CAJHZI010000543.1, read on the forward strand.
GATAAATTTCGACTACAGAAGTTTGAAGGCTTGAGATACTTCAAATTTAGATTTATCAGCATTAAATTTTTTAAAAATTACAGTAGGAAAATATTTCTTAACGACAGCTCTATAGGTATCGAGGTATCAGGAGTCTAATTACCATTTTCTTACTCTAACGTTCACCGAGATAAATATTACGAAACTTAAGAGACGACAAACTCAGATAATAAAAATGCAATGGAGAATAAATCCTGATTTTACTTTAACTTTGATGACATCATTGTAAATAATTTATAATAATTTATTGGTTTAAAATAACTACATATCTCTGAACTACAGTGATTATAGAATATATTAATCTTTGATCGAACCTTTCTCCCAGACTGCCCTTTCAAAGTTCTTATTCTTAACAATAATCCCAACCCAATAATCACTAGTTCGAGTTGGGTGAACCAAATCAGATATTCTCGCTCTAATCTCGATTTAATGTGAATTTAGATGGTTAGTTATTCGAAGAAATAATGAAAGCGGTTATCTTCAATCAGCCATGGCTAATGGAAATATAGCTTTCTTGCACGCAAGCATACCTACGAGAAATTCCGAGAGATAATAGAGAAATAAATAGCAACTAAATGCCCTTGTTGATGCTAACAGCGCTGTTGTTGTTGCTGAAGATAGCTATGGATGAAGGGGAGACAAAATTGTTGTTAAAGATTCGATGCACGCCCAACCTGTTGCTCCATTTAATCCTACAGTTGTTGTTGTTGTTGTTTTTGTTTAGTACCTACGCCTAACTTCGATGGAATCTCGACTTATGTTACTGTACTTTAACCCTCAAGGCATCTCGTTGGAAAGCTTAGAACAAATCTTATAGCCTACTAATCTTATAAATATGCAATAATATATCCATCGCTATACAGTATTACGTCGTTTTTCATTAGCACTTTGATATTGAAAAATCGTAGAATCTCCTACAGTCTTGTAAGCTTGACGTCACAAAACATTTTGTAGCTCGTTAGAATAATTTATAACAAGAACCATCACAAGTTTCTATAAGAATTTACATCAAATAGCTGAAAACTTTGATTGACGAGTGTTTTCGTCAAATCTAAACCTGCGACATAGTTCTTAATAATTTTTAACCCAAGACCTCTGTTATAAGAAACCGGTGTTCTAGCATGAATACACGACTTTACGACAACGGGCGCAGAATGTTATGTTTACAATTTTTCAACCTACATTTTAATTATGAATTAAAGGGATTTTTGTTGATATATTACCGCTGCTCTTTGAGTGCGCAACACATATATGATTTGAGTATGTTAGCCATAGTGTTCGAAGCCATTCATTGCTACTAAATGTTTATTTACTTTAAATTAAGTGGATGACGACTCGGCAAGTATCTCAATCTTATATTAGTATGAGCTCATTCAGAAGTATCTCATACTTCTGAAATATTTCATACTTTAAAAGTCCAATCATAGCCTAGATAGCATAATGTAGATGTGACTGAGCGCATTCCAATACGGTTTCGACTCACGAATTTTCGAAATTTGTTTGTAGACACTAGATCTATATTAAAATTTTACAAGTACAAATATTCAACATAGAAAGACAATAATTAGAAAGTGCTCGGCTTAGCTATAAATATAATCCTACAGAGTTGTGCTTAGGATTTAGAATTATGAGATTAATTACAAAAATATGGTTCATTTATTGTTTAATAGTAGCGCAACATTTCTTCAGTTAACAGCTAAATTGCCATATTTTCAATGACGAAAATTTAGTGTTTCGGATTCTATTGCAGAAAATGCAATAGATTTTATGCTCCGATTGGGATCAGTATATTCCATTCAAAATTAATATTTAAAAATCTTACGGTTGGCTATGTAATAATATAAATGTTGGCTTAACTAAGGCTGCTGAACTATTAGCCCTCCAAATACATAACACTCCAAAAAGTCCAAATATATAATGGTTTGATGCAGAAAACCCTAAACCATTATTCTCTGTCGTACGTTATGGTCTATTGTTGTGTTATTTTGTAAAGCTTAGTGGTTTGAGATAAATAAATAAAAAATTTTAAAAAATATTTGATAATTTTTTCTTCAGTGGAAATTGAATAATTATCTCTTATGTGAGTAATATAATAAGTCTATAGTATATATTTAATTGTCAATATCATTCTTGATTTTATTAATTTTTCTGTTCCGAAAATGTTTCGCGCAATCACATAATTTTCTTAACCAAATTTAATCGATGCATCATTATACATCAAAATTCATAATAACTTACTTTATAAAATCATTTGCTAAACCTTCACCGTAAATCAAGTGAAATCCGATGATGCAGTAAACGTTTAAAACTCTAACTTTGGCTGAATTTAAGACAGCCAGAATTACGAAATGCCAGACATTCAGTGCACTATAGTCTATTGTTCCGTCATGTCTCATACAGTTAGCATTAATGACATCGACACGCATCCTTGAATGCTTCAGTAAAGAATTCTTTTGATAATATTATTCTAACTCAGATATTAATAAAATATTCTAAAAGATATCTCTAAAATTTCGAATAGTCTCTAAAAGCAGAATGTATCGCTTTAACTTTTGATAAAATCAGCGACAGTCAATTCTAAAAAGACGCTTAGCACAAAATTAACGCTTGCGCACAATATGGCAGTAGCAGTGGTTGTGCACAACAGTGCAGTAGCAATGGTTGAAGAAAAAAGTGCAGTAGTGATGGTTGTGCACAACAGTGCAGTAGTAATGGTTGAAGAAAAAAGTACAGTAGTGATGGTTGCGCACAACAGTGCAGTAGTAATGGTTGAAGAAAAAAGTGCAGTAGTGATGGTTGAAGAAAAAAGTGCAGTAGTGATGGTTGTGCACAACAGTGCAGTAGTAATGGTTGTGCACAACAGTGCAGTAGTAATGATTGTGCACAACAGTGCAGTAGTAATGATTGTGCACAACAGCGCAGTAGTAATGATTGTGCACAACAGTGCAGTAGTAATGGCTGTGTACAACAGTGTAGTAGTAGTGGTTGTGCATAACGGTTCACTGATAAGCATATGTTGATTTAACGCCAGTTTTCTCGTCCACAGATAACTGGTCTAGCTGAGATTTATGATTACTTCTGAAATAATGCATAGCGATAACTTCGTTAAATGATTAGATAAATATGCGTCCCTGACTTAGTTCTCTCTGGCTCTCTCTCTCTCTCTCTCTCTCTCTCTCTTTCTCTCTCTGGCTCTCTCTCTCTCTCTCTCTCTCTCTGGCTCTCTCTCTCTCTCTCTCTCTCCCTATATCGTTCACTCTCTCGCGATCGAAGAGAGAGAGAGAGGGGGGATAGAGAGATGAATAGATGTTTGCATTACTGAATGTATAGTTAAATGAAAATTAAGTAATATTATCAGTGTACTACTGGTAATGTATTTTAACGTATAAGTTATCTAATATTGAGTTTGCCTTTATTCTGTCCTAGTTGCGATTGGTACACCTGTTATTTTTAGAGTTTATCTGGTCCACTCAAAGCTATGGGTCCACTCAAAGCTATGGGTCCACTCAAAGCTATGTGTCCACTCAAAGCTATGTGTCCACTCAAAGCTATGGGTCCACTCAAAGCTATGGGTCCACTCAAAGCTATGTGTCCACTCAAAGCTATGGGTCCACTCAAAGCTATGGGTCCACTCAAAGCTATGGGTCCACTCAAAGCTATGGGTCCACTCAAAGCTATGTGTCCACTCAAAGCTATGGGTCCACTCAAAGCCATGGGTCCACTCAAAGCAATGGGTCCACTCAAAGCTATGTGTCCACTCAAAACTTTCGGTCCACTCAAAGGTATGGGTTCACTGCAGAATGTATTTGTAATAAACATGTATAATGCTCGTGATGTGAGAGAATTCCGAGCAAAGTCACTCAAGACCATTCAACAAACCATCTGTTGTGCTTTTACTTGCTAAAGGCTGCTGTGAGATTATCAGTCGCTGCGTCAATGCTAGAATTAATTTGTTGCTCGACAGAGTGATAGTGAAAGTAGACCCTGAGTAATAGCAATGTTATTATAGAACTGTTCTGCCTTAAAGTGCGAGAGAGAGAAAGAGAGAGAGATAGAAGGAGAGAGAAAAAGAGAGAGGGAGAAATAGAGAGAAAAAGGGATAGGGAAAGAGCGAGAGAAAGCGATAGAAAGAGTGAGGGAGATAGAGAGCATATTAATAGACAATTGAGGGTGGGGTTTAGCGCACAAAATACGGCTTGCGCATCATAAACCAAGTTAACCAACATCAAGCTCGGTTAGTATTTGGATGGGCGACCGCCATGTAAAAACCGAGAGCTGAAACGTTTTAATAAAACCCAGAGTATCTGAGGTTATTTTTAACAACGAGTAAACGGTTTAAACGGTTTAATTTCATTTTAACGGCGATTAACTGCCCTGCACTGTACCATTTATATGCAACGAGTACCATTATTATGATCGTGGAAAGAATGAAGTAACGATCGAAAAAGTATAAATACAGCAACTTAAGCAAAGAAAACTAACACGTCTGTCATATGTGTACCAAACTGATATCATCACCATCATCGTCAGCTTCCCTTCAATCCAGGTTTAACTAGGGTTGTCTACCAAACTGAAATAAAATAAAATCTAATAAAATAACGGTGATATATATTTTTATTATCTTTTAGTATCGTTTATTTGTTCATCACAGCACAGATTATATAAACAATAGGAACATGCATATAGTTATATAAACAAATAATAATACAAAATATAATATTATTTTACTTTTTTGCAGGCATGCGAATGCTGCTGGAAGACAATGCATACTCGTCCATGCAGTATGTGCAGGAAATTCTTTCCAACTCTTCCATCAATCCATTCTGGTTCGGATACACGGAGAACGCTAGGATACTGTCGGGAGAGGAAGAAGGAGTATTCGCGTGGATTGCTGTCAATTATCTATCCGGAGTCTTCAAACACGATGGTGAGAATTGCTGTGAATGTTGTTATAAATTGATAAATAGATAAGGAATATACAGTTAGGTAAGAATGAATCAATCAGTAAATCAGTCTGCCACTTATTAAAAATAAATCAATTAACCAATCAATATAGTGATTAGTATTGCTATCATTTGATCGACCTTCCAATACGTGTATCGATCCAAGTGTTTGTTAATCTATCTACCCATCCATCACTCAATCAATTAGTCAGTCAGTCTGACAACCAATCGATCAATCAATCAATCAATCAGTAGTAGTATTAAATCAGTCCACTGATTTTCTAGTTTGAATAGATTTACTACAACGACTTGATCTTTGATCTGTGATTTCGCACAGGTTTCAACTATTCACACACTTTATCGTTAGTAGAGCCGCTATTGACTGTAGTTTACGATACCCATACAGAATTATCCTCACAGACTCATATCATTATGTTGATGTTCAACGATAGACAGAACTCATCTATAGATAGAATTCGTCTATAAACAGAACTCGTCTTGTTGTGAGAAAAGTACGTGTATTTTAGTACGAAGGCAGGTTTACTGGTGATCGAAGTGAAATTGAACGAGGATATTTTACTAGCTAGCTGATGCGTAGAAAGTTTTTAATTTGCCGCTGATTCGTAAAGAAGTTATAAATTCATTCATCCATCATCACCTCTCCGAACTGAAGGGAGTTGGGTATAGTTTCGTAAACCTACACGTAATAGTTCTGCAACAGTTGTTTGCAGTATGTATCCAAGTAGAAGCTACTATATGTTAGTAGATGAATACTTGAGTCTGAGACTCCAACTCTTGGTTACAATTGTAACCAAGATAACTATCATTTAGGCAGGTTGTATAGTCCGTAGTTTTATCGTCCGTTATATGTATTTGATGAATACTTGTTCGACTTTTGTAAAAATACTCTTAGAATACATATCGCAGTTTTTCAGTAGTGTGATAGAAGGTCTATTTGAATAATTGAATCTAAATATGGTAGATACTGAGCAGTAAATGTCTTTAATGCTATGAGGACTTACATTCAGTGAAGTCAGTATTGCCGTCTAAGAGTATTTGTACTACTAACAATCAGTACTGTTGTTGTTGTTGTTAGTGTTGCTATTGTTGTTGCTACAGGAAATAATCAAATAGTACAGTTTATTATCAGAGATGCAAATCATATTTTTAGAGAACTTAAACACCAGCGTAATCTTAAAAGTTCTTTATCCTATCGTCAAAACCTATCTTAAATTCAAAGCAAAAATAGAACTCTGGTGCTTTTCCGTTATATTCGGCAGTATCTCTAAATATCCAATGTCAATTGAAGCTCAAACCATTGCAATCAATTCAAGAAATCAAAATCAATTCAAACTCAAATCAATGTCAATTCAAATGTCCCAATTGAATGACCTAATCAAGTCATAGGCAGAATAATTCTTGATTGAATGGAACCATGATTATTTTCGCACCGGACCGTCGCTGACTGTGCCCTTGTGAAACGGAAACAGACGTTTTGCATCAAACTAACTTTTTGTTTATATTTTCTTACCGATTATGCTGTCCTAGAAAACTCCCTTTTACCCATACGTTAAGATCTTGCCAGCAACAACATTGCGACTTACATCTAACGTTCTGATGGAGTGGCATAGTGACAGATGGTACGCTTATGCTTGTGGAAAGGTGCGAATGTGTTGTTGTTAATTAAACGCAGCTGATGGACTTAGTTTCGAACGCATCCCGTGTCATGAAATATTGCATAGTCCTAATTATTGCGGAACACTTGGTATAAATCAAAAGGAATTTCGAAAAATGATGACTCAATCTTAGTTCTTCCGGAATTTATGTCATTTACGGAATAGACTACGTCACGGGTTCGGAATCTCGATTAATATTAAGATTAATAGATTCACAGCTAACGTACTTGAATGTTCTAGGGATAGTACTTTATCATACTTTGGGTACCTTAAAAACATTAAAAAACATAACGGCACACTGGGTCAGAAACCACGGATACTTGTTTAAGGCCCATTCCCTTCTTCTCCATGGTTATTAGCAATCATTGCCTTTTTTATAGAGCATCAAATGCACCCAACTCCGATTTTCCTGCCAACACCCTGGAAATTTTTCATTCAAAACTGTCAACACTCGGTCTTCCAAGGTGGTCACCCAACCATGTACTAACCGAAATCGATGTAGCGTAACTTCAATTATTGACACGCACCTAAACCAAGTGCGACATTGCCGCCGTATCTAAAGGGTAGGCCTACTTAGGGTTCTTTAGGATACTTCGATTACTTCAGGGTACTTTGGGATCATTTAGCTCAGAGTCAGATGCAAGAAAGAAGCATAACATAGATATCGATCAAATTGACTAGATTTTTCGGATGAAATGTAAAGACAGTTAAACATTAAGATTTTCAATATTAAAAATTCTATTCTCATTCGGCTGGTCAGAGAGAATGATCTTGTGGCTATTCATTGGACCAGTTTAATGGACAAATTGTAACTGATTTATAAAAATTGTATAGCTCCATCGATTTGAAATTATTATGTTAAAATGTGCTAGGTCTCTTCATTCAATGAACTTTAATCTTATTTTTAAGATTACGTCTCATAAGCTCCCTCTCTCTCTCTCTCTCTCTCTTTCGCTCTCTTCGGTTTTCTGCAAAATGGCACACCCAAGGTAAACATTCTCATTAACAGCCTGCTATCACGCTGAATGAGGAGCACTCCCTCGATCATCAGGCTTATCAATTGTCATACAGGCTGCCCTCGCGCAACTCTAGAGTAGCCTTTAGATTGAGAAAATGTAGCTTCTGACGTCATTTTCCTATTTCATCATCAGCTCCTGCTTTGTCACTTCTTTAGACGTACACTGTGGTCTTTCTTTAGCTTAGTCAGTTTGTTTTAGGTCAATGATTCAGAGGCTCGGACATAAACCTAAAAGGCAGTCGAAAAAGCTGTATATGTTTCGTAGAAATCGACTACTGCAGCTTAATCAAAAGCGAAATTTAAGTTTATCGTCCGTGTCATGCTCAATAGCATGTCCGTGACGGGGTAGCACTGGATGTGAATCCTGCTCCTAGTGATCCGCTGTCAAACAACTTGCCAACAAGCCACCCGCTCACCCCGCTGCAGAGAAAGGCAGGGAAAATCGTTTAAGAAATCATGTTTCATGAAAATAGAGGCACTATTTTATATGTGCGAAAGGCTTTTAATTTTACACTGAATGAACTATGTAATCGGCCGATTTATCATTATTAGCATGCCTTACACGGACGGGGAGTAGATAGATAGGTAAAACACAGAGAAAGACAGAGAGAGAGAAAGAGAGAGAGGGGGGGGGGGGAGAGCGAGAGAGAGAGGGAGAGAGATGGACAGACAACAGATAGAGAGACACGCAGACAATAGACAGACAGAGAGAGACAGTGTCAAAGAGAGAGATGAAAGTGAAAATACATTAAACAGAGTTAACCGTAAGTCAACCTTTATTACAGAGCTAGTAAGATTTTAAAATTATTTTTTTTACTATAACTTTAATTGAAAATGTCAAATACCCTCTTCAATCTAGTTTTGTAATGTAATACTTTAATTTGTTGACGCCCGCTGTTAAATTGTAGTCAGAATTACGCCAACGGCGGTATGACGTCGTCAGACGTGCTACACAGATTTGCAAATAACAGATTACAAAAAAATAGCAGAACGTTCTACTGCCATCTTGCGAATGTCACTTAACTGAACTAAGTCTTGATAAATGAGCGCAACTTTAACCTGCCATCTGTTTACAGTTTTCCCTAATGTATCGAACTTTACACTGTCTTGTCTAAAAGCCTTTCTGATTAGCTGAACGCGTTTGACCTCGAGCCATAGTTGCACTTTGGTGGTCCCACTTTCACAAGACCAGATAGGAAATTCAGTTTAAAATCCATATTAGCTTGATGTGATGTGAAACATTTCTTTAAAAATACTGCACGTCATTTGTTAAAGTAATAACAAGAAAATGAATGATTTCCACTAATATTCGCAGAGAATGTTTTCACTATTGTGTTGTTTTATAAGGTTATTGAAATCACAAAATAAATGCACCCTAATCACGTAAGGAATACATGAATAGGTGTTCTCTCAATATATTGGATATGTAGACCTTTTATAAAAGGTGTTTACTTTGAAAAATCACCTTATGTATTATATAAAATTGATTGTTTAAAATGTAATATATCCTCTCTAGATGGTCTATCTAGACATATATTAACTGTAAATTAAGACAATATGTTTATTATCACTTGACAAGAAATTGAAATATAATTTTTCAGTAATTATTTAAAATACAATTCTGTTAATAAATGAAGACATACATAATAAATATATACGAATATATATAGAATATTGCCAGCCATCAAGAGAAGCACACACCCCTCCCCTCTCTCCCACTAGGCTTTGTTTATTATGTTAACAGAGTTACGGCTACATATTATGAAAGGTCTGTAGGCCCTAAGCAAGGTATATATTAAGAGAAATTATAAGCATCATCACGTGTAATTATTACATTATTATAATAAGTATTACTTAATGGATTGCATTTAGAGGGGTTTGTGGTTTCCTGTGAAGACTTAAGTTGATCGTGATAAGAAGTTCTACCTATAGTTTTCTCGACTTGTCTGTAAATAGACTATTATTGAAAATATTTAAAGAAAGAATTTCCAATGATTTAGAAATTAAATATAAATTAGAGTAGATGCCTAGTAGCATTAACTGGAGAGCAAAGAAATAACTGAAGAAGTACTGGATTAAACTACAGTATACATTTATAAAGTCATCCCCGTGTTTTGTCCGGGTAGTTAGAAGAATAGACCAACTGGTGACTGCACGTGTCGTAGAAGGCGACATTAAGATCTAAACTAATATCTGAAAGGGCATTCGGTTAGTGAGAGCCTAGGCTCCAGAAATTTTGACAACATTTTTCAAAACGAATGGAAAATTAGGGGATTGACTGGTGTCACGATGTGGTATGGGACAGAGAGGAGTGGAGAAGGTCTATCGGTATACAGACACTAGTTAATCTGGGACTACAGAGAAGAAGATGATGATGATATATTTCTAAAGGCTATAATTGAAAATCAACGAGCCATAGGCAGACATGCACAGTTTGATAGAGCAAACCTGTAGCGACTTTTTACACTATCCAGTCACTGAGAGAGTTTCACTTCTTTTAATTGTTCTTTTATTGTTGCGGCAGCAATTATTTATTGACTTAATGTACAGAGGTCAAAAAATGTTTAAAAGAAAACCGACGAGCTGGCCTAGGAGTAAAGGCTACGCTGCTACCCAGCTTGTCTGTTTTCTTTTAAACATCAACTTCAGCTTTGAAGTTTCGTTCTACATCTTTATCCTGTAAATGAATCTTCAAGTAACTAATAGAAGATGCCAAGTTGATTTCTACCACAAATATTGTTAATATTTACTAAAACATAAGATTATAGTAAACGGCTTTTACGAAATGAAGAGGACGGAAGAGGGTATCTATTAGGATTGCCTGATGTCAAGTTTTTAGATGTTTCAGAATCTGATACAAGATGATGAACTGAAGCCTAGATAATGTAATTAGTTGCAAAGATTGCGACGAATCAATGAATTGAGATGTTTGCATAGGACGTAACAGTTAGCAGATCACTGTGGTGTGAGAGTGGAAATATTGTATTGCTATATCCCAAAATTAATTGTGTATCTAATACAAAATAATATCTAATATAAAATACATAGCATTTATAATTATTTTTATAGTTTGTTTATTTAAAATGAACTAGCTAAACTGGGATTCAAGGGAAAAACGCGCATTATAGTGAAATGATCAACTACGTTGATATCTATCACTTTTTAGTACCACATGTTAAATCCGTTAATCAATTAGGTCCATTTTCAGTATAACCACTCCAGTGAATGTCCGAGATTTTACTCTCAGATCAGCGCGGCTGAGATTCGAACCCGCGAGAGTTCAATTCACCTCAGGAACTCTCATTTAAAACTTAAAGACGTTACCCCTATGTTATGTAGATATTAAAAAGGCAAATATGACGATGGTAGCATTTACACTATAACGTTGTATTACAAGCGGTTGTTATCTATTCCTCTAACAGGCACTAGAGCGAAAGAGACGTACGGAATTCTGGAACTGGGAGGCGCTTCCACGCAGATAGCGTTCGTTCCACGCGGAAATATTCTTGCAGATAAGTTCCCCGTGCACATCGGTGGAGTGGTCTACTCGCTCTACGTCCATAGTTACCTCCACTACGGACAGAAGTACGTGGATAAATGGATAAAGGATCAGCTCTGTCATAAACGCAGCTGTACTTCATATCCCAGCCTGCCCGTCGAGAATCCTTGCATGTTGAAGGGTGCGTTTGTAATGATTAATTTAGTAGAATAAAACTTAAATATTAGTAATTATTAATTTGCACAATGTAGTCCAACGTCAGAAAGGGCATTCGGTGGGTGAACGCCTAGTTTCCAGAAATTGCTGCAAAAATTCAAGCTAATGGAAAAGTCTCTAATAGGGGATTGACTGATGGATGACATGTAGGACAGAGATGATTTGAGACAGTCTATTCGTATCCCGACCCTAGTTAAACTGGGATTCAAGGGAAGATGATGATGATGAACACAATGTAGTATCGGTTTACTATAAGTAGATATGTATGTTATGTTACGTTATATAAATTATTTGGGATCTTTTATTTTACAAGATTGTCAGATAAAAATATAATGCATTATACAATATAACGTATACATTTATTTTGCAAGATAAAATATTGAAATATGTTCTTGGTCAGAAGTAATTCAACTAGACTATTTTGTACGTAAAATTTAGCATTGGATAATTTTACACGGTACTGATAAATACAAATATGGATTCTGATAAATCTAAAAGGGCGTTGAGATTTGTATACTATCTTTTAACTGAATAATCGATATGAGTAATTAACTAATTTATTGAATGGATACATAATCATTATCATTGTCATCTTCCCTTGTATCCCAGTTTAACTAGGGTCTGGATACGAATAGATTGACTCAAATCCTCTCTGTCCTACATCGTATCATCAGTCAATCCCCTATTTGAGACTTTACCATTCGTTTACATTTGTGTAGCAATTTCTGGAGCCTAGGCGCTCCCCAACCTAATGCCCTTTGAGACGTTTGTATTGATCTCAGCGCTTTAGTCGCCTTCTACGACACGTACAGTATCTGGTTGGTCAATTCTTAAAACAACCCGGACACAACACGGGGAATTTACTGAATGAATACCTGACTGATTAATCGTTTCAGAGGACGAGGCTGATGTGATGATCTCCGGGCAGGAGATAAAGTTCAACGGTTCTGGTAACCCTGCAGAGTGCAGCGCTATGCTACAAGAGCTCGTCTACAAACCAGCCAAAGACTGGCACTGCTACCCCAAACCATGTGCCATAGGCACAGCGTATCAGCCCTCTATTCAGTCTAATCTAAGATTTTATGCCTTGGGGGCCTTCATTCACTCTATGCAGACACTTGGGATTATATCACAGACAGTTACCAGCGTTAGCCCAGCGGCGACCACTCGAGCTGCATTCGATTTCTGCCGCAGGGTATGTTATAACAGTAATAAATCTAAAAAAAGCTAATGTTAACGTCAGTTTCTTCACTCGAAAGCGATGTCAGTGACGGTTGAGCCCAGAATTTGAACCCCGCACATACTGATCCGCGGTCGAATACCATACCGACATCGTCACTGGCTCCAGCCATATAATACTATATAATACTATATTATACCATATAATATCTCTCTTCAGTGGACTGCCAAGTGGCAGGTTCAAGGTACATATTCATACTCAAAGTCTGCTTTCTCGCTCCATAAGATCATTCTTTAGATCAACAAATTAATCCCTTCACAAAGTCTATACCTTATCGGTACCTTATGTAGCCTATAGCTTGCGAAAAGTATGGCTTCTGAGGTGGTTTCTCGTTGCCTTCCTCAGTTGGGTGGATTAATTACTATTTAATCCTGGGGGAAATATTTCATGGTGCGGTGGGTCCCCTCTTGCCATCCTCAGCTCCTGCTTTGGTCGCCTCTTACGTGCACGCGGCAGATGTTTGCGGTTGGTCTATTCTATAATATCATTACCATATATTACCATATAAAATATGTAATACAATATAATACCATATAATATATAATATAATGTAGTAGTAATACAATATACAATCATATAATACCATGCATTGATCTAACGCTGAGTATGTTATAGTATTAGTACTAGGCTATGTAATACCATATAGTGCAGTAGAGTGGAATATAATGCAGTTCAAAACATTTCAATGCAATGCAATTCAATAATAAATAAAGTATAAGCAATACGGTACAATACATCATAATTCAATAAAAATACTTCAACATACAATTCTGTACCAATACTATCGATATCGCCACTGTGGTGATGTCGGTAAGTTATTCGACAACGGATCGGTATGTGCGGGGGTTCAAATCCTGGGCTCCACAGGATTTAAGGCATAGGATAGAAATATGTGGAGCAGTTATATGTATGGAGCTGCCAATAGGCATTGCACTAAGAGAGAGAAGTAATCGTTTTATAGTTAAATAATATTACTATAGTATTATTAGTATATTAGACAGTTATATAGTATTATTAGTATATTAGACAGTTATATAATATTATTAGTATATTAGACAGTTATATAGTATTATTAGTATATTAGACAGTTATATAATATTATTAGTATATTAGACAGTTATATAGTATTATTAGTATATTAGACAGTTATATAATATTATTAGTATATTAGACAGTTATATAGTATTATTAGTATATTAGACAGTTATATAGTATTATTAGTATATTAGACAGTAATATTATATAGTATTATTAGTATATTAGACAGTTATATAGTATTATTAGTATATTAGACAGTTATATAGTATTATTAGTATATTAGACAGTTATATAATATTATTAGTATATTAGACAGTTATATAGTATTATTAGTATATTAGACAGTTATATAGTATTATTAGTATATTAGACAGTTATATAATATTATTAGTATATTAGACAGTTATATACTATTATTAGTATAGTTATATAATATTATAGTATTAGTATATTAGACAGTTATATAGTATTATTAGTATATTAGACAGTTATATAGTATTATTAGTATATTAGACAGTTATATAATATTATTAGTATATTAGACAGTTATATAGTATTATTAGTATATTAGACAGTTATATAATATTACTATAGTATTATTAGTATATTAGACAGTTATATAATATTACTATAGTATTATTAGTATATTAGACAGTTATATAGTATTATTAGTATATTAGACAGTTATATAGTATTACTATAGTATTATTAGTGTATTTGACAGTTATATAGTATTATTACAGTATTATAAGTATATAATAATAAAAGTTTAACGTCCGTTTCCTCATCCAGGGATAATGTCAGGGACGTCATATAGACGTATGTTAGACAGCTATATAGTATTATTACAGTATAATTAGTATATTAGATATTTATATAGTATTTTGCATGTATTTATTCTAGCCAATGTCGTCCATGACATTGATGCGTCCAGCTAAGAGGAATTTCCTGTCTACGGAGTGTCTCATGGGACTCTACATCCCGATCCTCTTCACCAAGGGCTACAACTTCGACAACGAGACAAACCAAATACACGTCGTGAGGAATATCAGTGGCCATCCAATCGGTGAGTCCAAGAAATTCTCTCTCTCTCTCTCTCTCTCTCTCTCTCTCTCTGTGTCTCTATTTCTCTCTCTCACTCTCTCGCTCTTTGTCCCTCTCTCTCTCTCTCTCTCTCTCTCTCTCTCTCTCTCTCTGAGGGCACAGCCTGCTGGCAGGTCCATGGTGTATAACGCCTTCACTTTTCTCTGTCTTCCGTTTTCCTGTTCATGACCACACACGAGTGGATATTTAAATCATTTAACATTCCTGTTGATATACCATTATTCTTGGGGATTCTGTATATAAAGGTCTCCTATGCCTTCCTCAGCTTCGACTAACATTTACTGGGCAGGGGCATCATTGCCTGAGATCACTATCCTCTTTTCAAAATAATAATGATTAATAATAAGAACTAATAATATTAGCTAATATTAGTAATAATAATGATTAATAATAAGAACTAATAATATTAACTAATAATATTAGCTAATATTAGTAATAATAATGATTAATAATAAGAACTAATAATATTAACTAATAATATTAGCTAATATTAGTAATAATAATGATTAATAATAATAACTAATAATATTAGCTAATATTAATAATAATAATGATTAATAATAGGAACTAATAATATTAGCTAATAATATTAGCTAATATTAGTAATAATAATGATTAATAATAAGAACTAATAATACTTAGAAATCTCTCAATACTTGACGTTCACAGTCTGTTTAGAACCGACTTGACTAGAGTAGAACTTCTTGAATATAATTATTGTACATTTCTTAATTTTAATAGCCGAATTGGGAGATTATCGAAATAACTAATAAGAAATATTATTATAAATTTGAACTAGCAAGTTGACGTCGTATACTTGTACTTGCATTCTAAATTTTAATTGAGTTTAGTTGTTCGTTATTGTATTTGTTATACTTGTTTTACATTACTTTTATTTTTATTTCACGTTAGAATGGTCATTGGGCGCAGTACTGTACGAGAATGAAAGAAGATCCTGCAAACACTGTGACCGTCCGGCGATTCGAACCGCTTGCTCTATTGGTTCTGGAGCGGATAATCTAACCACTAGACTATCTTCTCCTATTCTTTTATCGACTCTATTTTATAGTTTTATCTTTTCATTTGCTAGTAGAAGATATTCTGTAAGAAATCAGCATTTGAACTTTGCGATACAATAGACATAAGATTTGATATTATCATCTTCATTTTGCGTATATATTTATGTTAAATTCGAAATTAAGAAAAAGGTATCTAATGGTCGAAAATGATATACTCTTTACAGTTATTTACTGCGATATTTTGTTACTAAAAAATGACGCAGTTTATCTGAACTCTATATTTATTTGTGATATACCTATAGAGGGAGACCACCGAATTAAGGGCATTCGCTACATAACAATTTTTAAAAAATTGGTAATGTTTTGGTAACAAAAATTTTCAAGTAAAAAAGAAAATTAAATTAAAGCAAAGTCTCTGAATTTCAGTTTTCTGACCCATTGAATTATGCGCAAAATGCTGTCAGATTGTTTTGCATTATATGTTCATTTACGTACTGTAATAATTCATTGTATGACACTTATCACTATCATTATGCGCAGCTGCTTTTATGTTGCCTCTTATGTATTTTATAGCATTCGCTGAAATTGTTGCAGAGACCGCGCTTGCAGCCAAAGTGTGCTATTTGAAACTGCTGCCTTATGGCGAATTATAAACTTTCTGGAGTCTAAATAAATACGTGACGTTTAAAGAACCGCTTAGACAATCTTCCGCATTTAGAGTAGTAGTAATAGTAGTAGTAGTAGTAGTAGTAGTAGTAGTAGTAGTAGTAGTAGTAGTAGTAGTAGTAGTAGTAATAATAATAATAATAAATCATAGGTTTAGATATAATAATAAGAATAAAAATAAGAATAAGAATTATAATAATAATAATAATAATTGCCTCTAGGAAGTTGGATAAATACCGTGATCTGTCCTTAGGATATGAAGTTGTTCCGGTGGCCATTGAAACCATAGGCCCGATTAATCCCGAAGGAGTTGACTTTATCAATGACATAGGCAGACTTATTGCAGAGCAAACCGGCGATAAGCGAGAGACATCGTTTCTTTGGCAAAGGCTTTCCATGATTTTGCAAAGATTTAATGCAGTCTGCTTCAACAATTCTTTTAAGCCGATTGATGACCTCAAGTAGCCGGGCGGCGATTCAGCACGTATTGCTTGAATCGTTTTTAGCAAACCCCAGGTTCTTTACACCGGGGTAAAATATTAAATTAAAAAAATAAATAATAATAATAATAATAATAATAACACAGGTTTAACGTCCTTTACCTCATACAAGGATGATATCAGGGCTTCACCCCTAGCATGTCACTAAAAATCGACTCACCCCAAATAATCTGAAAAACATGTGCTGAAATAATAAGCAAGCCTGTTTATTAACTTTTAGCTCTATAGTTGTTAATGTAATTTGAGTTTTAAGAACAAGTCATTACTGACTACAAGTGAGGGGAACTGATCTTTCCAATTTCAAACCATTTTCAAAGTTGCCATACTCAAATTTATATCGACACACGACTATCCATAGATTATGGAATAAGACTCAAATGTAATCTTGTCTAGGGAATATCATTGAGCTATTTTTTACAGTAGTAGGCTTACACTGTGCTATAAATAGTTCAGTGGGGAATATATATTCACACTCTTTGCAGTGTCTTCTAGTTCCATTTACACTTCGTGAGTTCAACACTGGGAACGTAACCTCACAATTTTCCATTTGTTAGATTTTTGTTAATGATTCGACTAACAAGAGTAAAGAAAAGAGCACAAACAAAAACTGTTATGACTCACGGACTCAAGAGCTCCTTCAGCGTACATTGCTCTCAATCTGAAAGCGATATCAGAGACGGGAGAGCCAGGGATTTCAACCCCGCTCTCCAGCTACAACTCTTTGTATTCATATGTATATTAGTGTCATTAGATAACGCAGTTAATAATTAAGAACATTTATCTTGAATTTTATAATTGATTTATCATTTGAGTCAGTCATGAATTAACCGTCCAGTTCACTGTTCCAATAGCAAAAGTAACACGAATTTACAGATGGCTAAGCTATATGTTGAACCCCTCCCTTATCGAGGGAAAAATCTAACTACGGTTTCTACGGCTATCGCCTGATGTAGTAGATAAGTGCTATTATGCTAGAGAGCGTGAGTGCTACCAACTGAGACAAAGATAGAAACGTTAGTAAAAAAATATAATTACGAGAATTTACAACAATTTGATTTCTGTACACGATTTATTACACCACAGATAAGTGTTATCCTTAGCATTTGAATGCAATGCCACGCAAAAGCTCAAACGCGTATTAATCAAACAATTCTAATAAAGTATAACGCCATACTGGAAGACTACAGACAATACTAAATCTTACTTATAATGGAGCCTGAGAGGATGTCCAATGCTTTTAATGAAAATACTCAATAGCAGAATACTTTGAAAAATACTGTCCGCCTTTGCGTGGAGAAAATGTATCAATGAAACTCGAATATACAGTATTATACGCACATGTATGTATGTATGTATGTATGTATGTATATACACGTGTATATATATGTATATATATATATATATATATATATGTGTGTGTAAGTATAACGTTTATAAAGTATGTACTTTTCTCTATATACGCGTACATTATATATATAATATTAAATATATACATATACATGTATATGTGGACATGTATATATATATATATATATATATATATATATATATATACATGTGTATTTATACATGTCTAATATATAGGCCTACATATATTAGATATATATATATATATATATAATATATATATATATATAATATATATATATATATATATTATAGGCCTATGTTAAAAGTTGACAGTTACGACTGACATTTCTGGGTTTGGGTTCTAATTGACCTACAGGCCTACAGCTACCAATTGACAAAGATGCAGTCTCCTAAATATCTTCTTTACTGCTCTGCACTGGCAGTCAATGCATCAACGAAACGGTCTCACAACACCTCTCAGCTTTATCTGCATGTGTCGCCTCTTACATATCAAACCAGCTTCGTTCAATCTGTTCTCAAGTCTCATCCACAACGGTAACGATGTCAACAAATGCATTTTAAATAATAGCATACAAAGCTCATCCTGTTATAGTACAAAATTACATAATAACCAGCAAACAGTCAATTAAAAAAACTCAACCAGTCAATCGTTCCAGCGTCTAATCAGTTAGTCTGGGTCCAAAGACAAAAGCCAACATAAGACTGATAACTGAGTAGAGTGTAATTAGGCCGTTCTGTAGTAGAGGAGGAGCCGTGTTGTAATAGGCGCAGTACGGACATTGAAAAGAGGCGCACACTTGACACACGTGAAGATTGAAGAGGTGCCAAGTGTTGTACAGAGTTGTGTTGTGCATGCCTGAAATATAAGTAATTTAATTAGTTAATCATTCAGTCACTTGTTCGTTTAGATAAAAGCTCCTAAAATAAGTAAGTAAAATAACCAAAACTGCAGTTCAGATGAAAATAACAAACTCCGATAGAATAGCCAGTTGGTTATCCTACGTTTTCTTAGGAATAACAACAACGACAAAACGTTAGATTATCGTAGACATCATGATAACACCCATTTAGTAATCGGTGTTCTCATGATGCCTACAGAAATCTAACGTTATGTCGTTGAAACCATAGCCAAAAATTAGATAACATATACAAAGATTTATTAAGTGAATCGATAAATTAGTTAAGCCGGTCATGTCTCAACAGTCAACTTCTGGAAGATTTTATTCGCAAAAGTGACTTATACTGTGTTTTATATTTTACGTAGTTCCCATTCTATATCCGGGCAACCACAAAACAGCACTAAACTTCGGTTGCAATCGTAAAATGCGACTAGGTTGAAACAGAGGAAGGACATGGGAATTCACACCATAGGCCATTGTGTAGGTATATGCTACTGGAAGTCTGTTAAAGGCTTAGCCTTTGTGTTGTGATCGACATGTGATGGTTTGATCAATGGGGTGCTCTGAGCATGCAAGCAGACAATGAGTTATAATATGTACTACTATAATAATAAATAATATACATGTATATATATATATATATATATATATATATATAATATGTCTAATATACATGCATATAATCAATTTGCAGAACACTAAGGAGTATGGTAGGCTACTTTATGCGGAGGTTAGCAACTGAAGCTTGAAGACTGAGTCACTAGTAAATCGTAACTGAGTCACAACTAGTTATAACTGGTTAAAACTGGTTTTGACTCAGTTAAGATTGATTGGTTATGATTGGATATAACTGAGTTGATATTGACTGGTTATGACTGAGTTAAAATTGATTGGTTATAATTGGATACAACTGAGTTGATATTGATTGGTTATAATTGGTTATGACTGAGTTACGATTGATTTGTTGTGATTGGTTATACCTGAGTTGATATTGACTGGTTATGATTGGTTATGACTGAGTTAAGATTGATTGGTTATGATTGGATACAGCAGAGTTGATATTGATTTGTTATGATTGGTTATGACTGAGTTAAGATTGACTGGTTATGATTGGTTTTGAATGAGTTAAGATTGATTGGTTATCATTGGATATTGACTGGTTATGATTGGTTATGACTGAGTTATGACTGACTGGTTATATCTGGTAAGAGTTAAGATTGTCTGTAGGTTTTAACACATAGAAGAGAAAGAGAACCAGGTTCATAGTAGTCGAAGACCCTGAGCAGATGCTGTATGGTCATGTTCGCTGCTGGGTACCATCGGTCCAGTCTAACATTCACACATGTCCGAGCTCTCGACTCCAGCTGTTAGAGGAAAACAAATCAATCATATATATTATTTGCTAAAAATCGATTATTCTAATCAATTAACGTTTTAATCAATACTTCTATTTTATAACTATGTTGCTATCGACCTACCTGCCTATGTATCTATCTGTACACACACACACACACACACACATACACACACACACACACACACACACACACACACATATATATATATATATATATGCAATTAATCAACCGAATTTAAAAATGCTAAGAATCAAGACAAATATTATTTGATTCAAGCAACAACAATAAATGATTAGTACAACATTCAATCAATCAATAAGAATTTAACGTCAGGTTCCTCGCCAAAAGGTAATGTCAAGGATGTCTCTTAACGTCCCCGGCATTGTTTGATTGATGTCAGGGACGTCAATCAAACTGTTGTATTAGTACACGAAAGAAGAACGTCTCAGCATGTCCATAACTCCTACTATATTCTGACTAATCCGACATTAAATCACACTATCAATAAAAATTGTGAAATACGTTAAAAGATCAAAATTTCGAAATAAGTTAAACTTCTATCAAGTTCTGTTAATCAGTCAGACATCTTGCGGGAAGGTTAGCGCTAAACGCTCACTCTATACTCCATAAAATTAGACTAAGTCATTTTTCAGTTATTAATTTGACCTAGTCATTTTAGAGAATAAGTACTTTCAGAGCAAACATTTTCGAGATACTGACGTAATCGAAGTAGAAGATGAGTTTTTTCCCGTACTGTTCGGCTCGCCTGAGATTTGGCACGATGCCAGATTGAACGTAGGCTCTCAGTACGTCATTTGTTACAACATAGCCTGTAGGCACATGCATCTCTATCACAGCCAGGCCACTGCGAGGGCTAATGTCTGGCCGCGCCCATCTGCAACAAATCAATCAATTAATCATTCAATAGATCAGTTAATCTTTCAATCAATCACTTAATCACTCAATGAATTAGTTGGTAATTCAATCAATCTGTGATCATTCAATCAATAATTTGATCATCCAATCAATATGTTAATCATCCAGTCAATCAGTTGATCATTCAATCAATTAGTTAATCACTCAATCAATCAGTTAATCTTTCATCGAATCAGTTGATCATTCAATCAATCAGTTAATCATCCAATCGATCGGTTTATCATTAAATCAATCAGTTAATCATTCAATCAATCAGTTGATCACTCAATAAATCGGTGATCATTCAATCAATCAGTTACTCAGTCAATAAATCGGTTGATTGTTAAATGAATTAGTTAATCATTCAATCAATCAGTTAATCATTCATTCAATCTGTTAATCTTTCAAGATATCAGTCGATCAATCAATCAGTTAAGCTTCCAATCAATCAATCAATCAATCAGCTGATCATCTAATCACTCAGTTGATCATTCTATCAATCAGT